>MU839475.1:0-242773 GCA_030685255.1 Podospora conica
AGTTAGAAGAATATAAACTAAAAAGTATATATATCCTTTATATAAAGGAATATAACTAATTGGAATACTACTTTATTAAAAATACTAGCTTTAAGTAGTACTAAATCGAAAACTAAGTTCTAACATATAAAAATAAAGAATCTGGAAAGGAAACTTAGTATTTAAGTTATACCCTGAACTGTATTATTAAATCTAATAAACTAATACCTAGAGTTTAAATATCCTAGTATTAGTAATAGATAACTAGCTTAACTACTAGTAGAGAATAGTATTTACTATAAACGTACGAAGTATATCGGTATAGTATTTTACTATATCCCTAGCTAAGATAGAATATAGCTATTAAATTACTTATATGTTAAAAATAACTTAGCGATTCCTTTAACTAAAAAAGGGGTGAAGAAGGTAATATAATAAAATAAAAAGTTATTAATCGTTAAACAAGGAAGTATAAATTATATTTCCTGCCTTCTTTAAATTAAATATACCCTAAATAGCTATAAGGATACGTAGTTAAATACAAAAACAAAAACCTTATATATTAAATTAGTACTCTAGCTAAAAATCTAAATCTTTAACTAGATTACAGGGAGTATATAATAATAAGATTTATCGTAATACGCGTAGTACGATTCGAACTTACAACCTCTGGCAATTAAGGTCTTATCGTTATAATCGATCACATGCTCTACTACACTAACTTATATATAGTATCCACATATATACGTAATAGTACCCTACAGGCAGCTACATAATAGTTATAACACTTATCGTACAACTAGTCGGTAAATAACTACTTAATTACAAGAACTACGTACAGATTACGTAACTATGTATAAGGCGATCGCAAGGTAATTACGTAACTACGTCGTAACTACGTAATCGCGTACGTAACTACGTAATCGCGTACCAGTACGTAATTTAGTCTCCGCGCCTTAGGTAGCAAATTTACAGGCCTAGGAACGAGTATAAGAATAGCTCTCCCCCTC
Source organism: Podospora conica (assembly GCA_030685255.1). Classification (NCBI taxonomy): domain Eukaryota; kingdom Fungi; phylum Ascomycota; class Sordariomycetes; order Sordariales; family Podosporaceae; genus Podospora; species Podospora conica. The sequence goes on from MU839475.1 coordinate 990, forward strand.
GAGTAGAAAAGTTTTAGATTAATCCTTTATCCAATACAATCACAACTTTCCACTCCATCTTCCTTAGCACTTATCTAGTGCCTTACCTTTCTTATCTCGGACCTACTTTAGTGGACCTACTTTTCTTTACCGCCTACCTTTTGCCTCCGTCTCCGTACTCTGCTTCCAAGTACGGCTTTTAAGACTTAACTAGAAAAGTTAAGTCAGACTTATAAGTTAATTTAAGTTATTTAATAAAAGTAATAATAGTTAAATTAAGGTATATTACTATATATACTAGTAGTATAAAGGTGTAATAATACCGTATAGAAGTCCTTATACTTTTATAATATATATAGTATAACGCCGCGTTCTATATATTCTAAAGGTTTAGATAGCTCTATAAGGTAGTTAATAGCTTAATTAATACTCCGATAGGTTAAAGTAAGCGATTTAGCTACTTAAAACTATCCCCGACAGCCCCGACGACCCTAAATCGATCTATACGGCCCCCTTACGAGCCCCCGTACCCTTATACGAGCCCCCGCCTCCTTTAGAGATAGCCCTTAAGTCTAAGAGCAGCGTTATATAGGCCCGATAACGCTAGGCTACCCGTAAGAAGCTTTATAAGGCCGAAAGGCTCTTTAAGCTAGCGGTTCGAACCGATAAGGAGCTCCGGCTTTAGTTAGCTATAGTTACCCTAGACTATAGGAAGGTTACTAACGAAGTAGAGGCCTTTAAACTCTTTAAGGTTAATAGGGCTATATTATAGAACCGGCGTAAAGGTATACCTTCTATAGTAAAGGGGAAGCGGTATCTCTAACGCCTATCTCCTACCGAGGAAAACGCTCTTATCAACGTTATATATTAGCTGGATAACTAGGGTTAGCCTATAACTATCGCTTTTATACGTAAGTTAGCTAAGGAGATACTAGTAGCTAAGAACGACTTTAAGCCCCTAGGGTATAACTAGTATTTAAACTTCCTCTATCGCTATCTAAAGCTTTATATAAGGAGGGCTTATACTATTAAGTAGTCTCGATAAAATACCTAGACCGATAAGAAGGTCCTTTAGGATTAGTTCGACCTCGTTACTACTACTCGGCTTAAATATAATATCTAACTAAAGGACGAATATAATATAGATAAAAAGGGGGTAATAAAGGGGGTTAATTACGTAGTTAAAGTCTTCGTTAGCCGGCGTAAGATTACTCCGATAATAGTCTACCCCGGTAATCGAGATTAAATTATTATTATCGAGTATATTTCCGGCGTCGGCTACTCTCCCCCCCCTTTTATTATCTTCGAAAGCGAGTCTTTAGGATACTCGTAAACCGGTCCTAATATAGATTAGGATATTAGTATTAACTACTTCCTTAACGGCTAAACCGACTATAAGATCGCCGTCGAGTAATTAAAGTACTTTAAGAAGTATACGGTAAAGAGGATTATTAGAAAGTACTAGCTATTAATTATAAACGGCTACTTTAGTTACTACTCTTTAAAGTTCGTTTAATTTTACTAGGACTATAAGATCGTACCTTTCTACCTTCCCCCCTATATTACCTATTTATTATAGCCCTTAAACTTAATATACTTTAACGCCTTTACGGACTTATATAAAGGTAGGGTAACGAAATACTCGCTATTTAAAGTAACGAGGGTTAATAAAGAGTAGTTCCTACATACGTACTCGGAGATCCGATACTATATTACGGCCGCCGGTATCTCTTCTTAAAGAGTAACCGGCCTTACCCTATTTAACCCCGAGTATATACTAGTACCCTTAAAGGCTAAGAAAAACTAAGTACGTACCGTAACTTTAAACCTTTCTAACCCCTTTTCCCTTAATACCTCTTTTACTACGTTAAAGGTAGAGGTAGTTACTAGTTAAACTAAGGACCTATATAAGGAATTCGCTATACCCCGTCGTTATAAAATTATTAAGAACCTCGAAGCCGTTACCCTCGCCGTTATCGCTTTTAAAACCTCCGTTAACCTTATTAACGAAGCCTTAGTAGAAAAAAGTACTTCTAATAGACGGAAAGCTAAAGTATAAAGGGGAAACTATAACGAGGCTTGGTAGCTAACTATTACCGAGTATAAGAGATTAAAAGCCGAAAAGGAAGTTAAGGAGGTTAAGAAGGTCCGCGCTAGAAAGGAGAGGTAAGTAGCTTTAGACCTTATAAAGTAGTAGAGAGAAACGGTAGTTTTATTTAATTTCCTTAAGCCCCTTATATTAAAGAAGCTAGTACTTCCGGAAGAGGTAAGGCCGAAGCTAAAGCTTCCTTATACTATTAGAAAGTAGTTAACGAATATAACGATTCTAGAGATACCTTACGAGGTAAATCTCTTTACCTAGATAACCCCTATTCTATTTATCCAGACTTACTAGTCTCTAGCTAAGCCGTAACTTTACCCTTCTTCTACTCCCTTTCCTTACTATCTTTATATTTATAATTTAACTACCTTCGGCCTAGATAGGTAACTATATATATAACTACCTTACCTTCTTTAATATAAGCTTCTACTAGTCCCCTTAAGCGAATACGAACCTACTTAAAATAAGTACTATCTCGTTCTAAAGTAAGGCCTAAAGGGACCTTAAGGGTAAAGAGAAGCCTTTAAGTAATAAAGTAAGTTCCGTTAAGGGCGAAGTACTTAAAATTATTAAAATTACCTGTAACGACTACCGGCGTTGTAAGTAAAATACCAAAAATTAGCTATTACGGCCTACCTATATACGAGGTCGATTTGGCTAAGGATTTCCGTTATCTTGTAATGGATAGGGTAGTATTAAGAGGATGTTGTACGATGGCAGAAGGTAGAAATCCAAGCCTAAATAAGGGGTTTTCGTATTAGGTTATATTGGCTTGGCGATAGCCAGGATAGTCAGGATTCCCTGCTAATTACGGGGGGCTGCCAATTACGGGGGGAAAATTAGTAGATCCTACTAACGTAAAGGCGGAGCTAGATTTCTACGACACTTACGATAATAAGCGAAAGAAGAGAGGCCGCCGCCTAATAAAGTAATCTAACCGGACCTACCGACTTACCCTTAAATTTACTCGCCTTAAGCGAAGTTATACTCGACTAATTAAGATTAAAGTTATCGACTACCTTATTTACGCTCGCGTTAAAGACCTTAGTAAGTAAAGCTAACGCCGTAAGCGCGTTAGCTACGACGACCTCGTCCCCGGCGCCGCCGAGATCGATAAAGATAGGAATCCCCTCTAAGTAGTTATATATAAAGAGGTAGCCGAGTACTTTAATATCCTTATACCTACGATAGCTACTTAATAACGGTAATAAGGAACTATCCTTTATAGTCGCGATAAGGTCTTTTACTTTAAGTAGCCGGAGCTAGAGAAAGACCTATACGGCTAGTTTATTATTCTTCAGAAGGTATATAAACTAGTCCGCCTCTCTTAGTTCCGATATACCGCTAGGTAGCTATTTCTAAAGCTATACCTAGACGACGATTATAAGTTCGGCTTTTCGGTTAGTTAGTTCGGTAACTTTTATAATAAGTAAAGGATTATACCGTATCGTACTACGTTATAATCGTCTAAACTCCCCGCCGACTTTATATACTAAATAAAATCCTTTTTAAAGTATATTTACTACGTTTTATAACTATTACCGGGCCTATTCCGTAAAGGCGAGATAGATCGCCTACTATATTATCAAAAGCCGTACTTGGAAGCAGAGTACGGAGACGGAGGCAAAAGGTAGGCGGTAAAGAAAAGTAGGTCCACTAAAAGTGGGTCCGAGATAAGAAAGTGGGGGCACTGATAAGTGCTAAGGAAGATGGAGTGGAAAGTTGTGATTGTATTCGATAAAGGATTAATCTAGAACTTTTCTACTCGAGGGGGAGAGCTATTCTTATACTCGTTCCCAGGCCTCTGAATTCGCTGCCTAAGGCGCGGAGACTAAATTACGTGCTCGTACGCGATTACGTAGTTGCGACGTAGGTGCGTAATTGTTTTGCACGTAGTTACGTGACTGCACGCAGTTCTTGTAATTGATGCAGTTATTTGCCGACAAGTCGCACGACAAGTGTTACGACTATATATATGGCTGACATACATGCGCTATTGCATATGTGGATACTATATGCAAGTTGGCGTAGTTACGTATGTAATCGATTATGACGATAAGACCTTGATTGCCAGAGGTCGTGAGTTCGAATCGTACATCGCGCACTAAGATAAAATCTTATTATTATACACCCCCCGTAATCTAGTTAAAGATTTTAAATTTTTAGCTAGAGTACTAATTTAATAGATAAGATTTTTGTTTTTATTTCAACTATATATCCTTTGAAGCTATTTAGGGTATTTTTATTTTAAGAGGGCGGAAATATATTTTATACTTCCTTGTTTAATAAGTTTATTTTTTTACAGAATCTCTCGTGTTGCCCTCGTTTAACCCCTTTAGTTAAAGGATTAGCTAAGTTATTTTTACTATCTATATAAGTAATTAGCAGCTGCTTTTCTTCTATCTGGCTTCGGATATAATGAAACGCCACGTCGATATGTTTCGTACGTTTATGGTAAATATTATTCTCTACGAGTAGTTAAGCTGATTAGCTATCTGCTACTAGTACTGGGATATTTAATCTCCAGTCTAATTTACAGGATTTAATAATGTATTCCAGGGTATGACTTAAATACTGAGTTTCTTTTCCAGCTTCTTTAAAAGCCTGGTATTCAGATTCAGTACTGCTTAAAGCTACTGTTTTTTGTAATGTAGTATTCCAACTAATCACATTTCCAAATAGGAAGAATATATACGCTATTGTAGATTTTCTCTTAACTAGATCGTCGCCGAAGGCAGCGTCTGTATATCTAATTATACTAAGGGTAAGGGCTCTAGGTAGGTATTCCTTTTTTATTATTATTTTAAACAGTAGCCCGTAAGTAGGTTTATTACCTATATAGCCCTAGATACGGTCTAAGGCTCTCCAGTATGATTTATCTAGCTTGGATAAGAATCTCGAGCAGTAATTTACTGTAAAGTTAATATCTGGTCTTGTTTTTATAGATAGATATAACAGCGATCTAACTTGTTATTAAAAGCCTTAGATTTCTTCTTTGGTAGAATCATAATCTGAATTCTTTTGTAGCTTTACTCCTAGTTCTGCTGGAGTTACGTATTTATAGAGATTATATTTATTATACTTCTCTAACAGCTTTTGTACGTATTTTTACTAATGGATAGTTATAGATTCTCCTTTTTTAATTACAAACTCTTAACCTAAAAAGGTACTTAGTAGGCCTAGGCACTGGATTTTTATAGTTTTATTTAGAATAACTATAAGGTTTTCGATCTACTTTTTATTTAGCCCTATAGTAATAATATCATCTACGTGGCAAAGTAGGATTACATTATATTCTTTATTAATAAAGTAGCCTTTATCGTACTCCATTATAGTAAATCCAGCTGTAGCAACAGCTTCTTTAAAGTACTTATACTAGAGTCTAGGGGATTGTTTTAATCTATACAAAGCTTTATTTAACTTGCAGGTTTTATTTCTCCCTTGTTCGAATCCAGTTAGTTGTTTTACGTACACATCCATATCTATTTTAGTATGTACAAACGCGTTTTTAACGTCGTATTGTAGGAAATCCCAGTTTAGGTGTAATCCTATTATTAAGACCATTCTATAAGTCTCTGGGCGGCAGGTAGTACTAAAGGTATCGATATAGTCGATTCCAAGCACTTGATTAAATCCTTGTACTACCTATCTTACTTTATACTTAATAGTATTCGTAATAAGGTTTTATTTTTTAACAAATACCTATCTACCGCCAAGTAGTTTTATACTTAAAGGTATTACCACTACATTCTAAGTATTTTAATTATTTAACTCTTGTATCTCTAGATTTATAGCTTCTAGCCACTAATCCTTTTCACTACTTTCCATAGCTTGTTTAAAGGTACTAGGCTCTGTTTTTACTTCTTTAACTAGTTGGATAAAGTAGTTATTATCTACTAGTTCGTCGATATCATCTTTATAGGCTAAGTAATTACCGTATAAAGTACTACGAGGTACTAAAGATTAATTCGAGTCACTACTAGGGCTCCCTATTCTTAGGTTTCCTTCGATACTACTATCTAGGTCCCTTTGTAGAGTAGCCTTAAATTCCGAATTATTAAAACCTTCTTAGCTATAATCCGGGGAATTAAATTGCTATTCTTCTAATTCTGTAATTCTAGAACCAGATAACGGAGTATTAAAGTCCGTTATATTACCTAGTGTAGGCAACTCAACAGTATTTTTATTAACTGTTGGCAAGGTATTTTCCTTGTAGTTAAGTGGATTTTTTAGCTTAAGAAATTGATTTTCGAGAATAACTAAGTCTCTAACCTAGATAGGGCGGTTCTTTTCCAAATCCTATACTTTGTAATTTACAGTAGTTTCTCCGTAACCTATTAAGATTCCCTGAACACTACGCTGGTCTATTTTAGACAGTAATTTTTCAGGTTTTCTTTTAAAGATAACTAGACTACCAAAAGTTTTTATATAATCAATATCTAGCTTTATTTTATATTTATCCTCGTAGGGAGTTTTATATTCCAGAGTACTATGTAGGGTTCTATTATATAGATATTTAACTACTAAAGCAGCTTTACCCTAGAAAAATTGTAGGAGATTTGCTTAAATTAATAGCGCTCGAACTTTATTAAGTATAGTTCTATTAATACGCTCTATTTCTCCATTTTATTAGCTTATATACGGAGCAGAGTATTATATAGATATACCAGCTTTATTTAGTATTACAAGGAAGCGTTTATTAATAAACTCTCTACCGTTATTACTTACTAATCTCTTTATGTTTTTTCCGCTTTCGTTTTCAGCTATAGCTTTAAATCTTTTAAACGATTCTAAGGCTTCATCTTTTGTAAATAATATATCGTTTTCTAGATACTTTGTTTTAAAGTCTAGAAACGTAACCATCCATCGTTTTTTATCCTACGTAGGTGGATTTATTAGGCTACAGATATCGGATCTAACCTTTATAAGATAATCCTTTTTAATTGTCTACGGGGTATGTAATTTCTTATTTATACATTACCTTATATTTACCTTTAAACAGACAGTACAGGGACTTGTATCTTCTTCCTTGTTTTCTAATAGCTCTCGTAAGCTATTTTTGTTGTATTTAGCTATTTTATTTTTAATAACTAAATCTTATTCTATATTTTGAAACTTACTAATATCTTTATTAAAAAGACTACTAGTAGTAGAATAACGAAGTACTTTTACAGCTTTAATTCCTATATAACCAAAACGCTAGTATAGGAGCTGGTTTATATTATTTGCTACTTTCGAAACTCTAAGTATTTGTTTTTTAGCGGGATTTATTTCTACTATTACTAGTAATTTATATAGCTTTCCAAGCATTAACCCAGTAGTAAGTAATAAACCTAGTGTATTATTTTTACCCTTTTAGTAAATAGAAACACCAGTATCATCGAATAAGGAATATAATCCTTTTAATTTACCTTAACTAATAAGATTAATTCCCATTTCAGGTATATAAACGTAGTTATGTAAGATTATTATTCTTTTACTATTAGTAAACTTTAATCTAACAGATCCAGTCCCTTGAATAGTAACTTCCTTTACTTTTCCCTATCCTATTTTAGTTTTCACAGATAGTTCGAAAGTATAAAAAGAATTTCTATTACAAACTATATACGCCTCTACAGTAGTATCTAAAATCCAATTTTAAGAATTTATCTTGGAAAACAGTATCTACGCTTTATCTATCCTTACCACTACCTTTAATAGTTTACTAGTAAGCTAGTTAGTTTTATTTAAGTAGGAACTAGTAGTATGAAATACCTTTAGTATATCCCAGTCGACTTTAGTAAGGTTAAGACCGATCTCGATTAAGGTCTCTTCTTCAGCCTTAGCCTTACGGAGTAGTAGGCTAACGGATTTCGTATAGGCGGTAATAATAGCCTCTTTACGTTCCTCTCGAGCCTTATTAGATCTTATGTGTACTACTTAGGAGGCTATTTCGCTAGCTTTAGCTAGCTTTACCTCCCTTACTTCTTTAGCAAGGCTATCTAATCCATCTTTACTAAAGAGGATATAATAATCCTCTGTCTGGTATATAGCTTTGTTATAGAATCTGTACCACTGGCCTGTCTTCTTTTTCTAGGGCTTACTAACTTTACTAGCCCTTAACGAGGCTAAGCTAGAGCTAGAGCCGGAGCTAGAGCGGCGGGCGGAGCCGGAGCCGGAGCCGGAACCGGAACGCGTGTAGTTGGCTTAAAAAGCCTCTACGGCACTGTTTTCTACCTTAGTTTTACGATCCTCGTCGAGTATCTCGGCGAGTAACTCTTTAAGAGTATAGTTACTTTTATTACGGCGTAGCTAGGCTAGCAAAGTTTACGAAAATACCGTAAATCTCTCTAGGAGGCGGCCGCGGATTAGCTCGATCGTCACTAGCTCCGGAATCTTAATTCCGAATTCCGGTAGTTTTGTAGTTAGGTAACGTACGCGCTCTACGAACTAGTCTATCTAAGAGTAGTTGTTAGGGCTAATAGTAAGTAGTTTAGAGATATAAATCTACTAAGTACTATACCCTTCTAGGGAGTAGGTATCCTTTAGGATCTCCTAGGCGTCCTTATAATATCTAATAGAAGATATTACTCGTTACGGACCGTCGGAGTAAGTAAGACGTAGACTAGCTAAAGCCTTACGGTCCTCTTTAAGGCTTGGAATCTCGTACTCCTATTTAGCGTTCTTATCGCCCTCGGGGGCTGCGCCAAGGGCTGCGCCAGGGGCTACGCCTTAGTGGATTCCGAGGATATCCGGGGCCTTATAAAGGTAGTATTATAAGTCTTGGATAATTAAATAAGATTCCATCTATTACTGCTACTAATGAAAGTTCTTACTACCCTCGAGGGACTTAACAGAGAATTTGGAACCTATCTTTAAGAGAGGGTTTTATTTAGCCTTAAAAGGCTAGTAACAAGGGTTTATTTAACCTTTATTTTAAGGCTAGTAATAGAGGGGAAGAAGAATAAGTCCGGGAGTATAACCCGGGCTTATAACCTTAAAAGCCGTACTTAGAAGTAGAGTACGGAGACGGAGGTAAAAGGTAGGCGGTGAAGAAAAGTGGGTCTACTAAAAGTGGGTCCGAGATAAGAAAGTAGGGGTACTAATAAGTACTAAGGAAGATAGAGTGGAAAGTTGTAATTGTATTCGATAAAGGATTAATCTAGAACTTTTCTACTCGAGGGGGAGAGCTATTCTTATACTCGTTCCTAGGCCTCTGAATTCGCTACCTAAGGCACGGAGACTAAATTACGTACTCGTACGCGATTATGTAGTTACGACGCAGGTACGTAATTGTTTTGTACGTAGTTACGTAACTGTACGCAGTTCTTATAATTAATACAGTTATTTGCCGACAAGTCGTACGATAAGTGTTACGACTATGTATGTGGCTGATATATATGCGCTATTGTATATGTGGATACTATATGTAAGTTGGCGTAGTTACGTATGTGATCGATTATGACGATAAGACCTTGATTGCTAGAGGTCGTGAGTTCGAATCGTACATCGCGTACTAAGATAAAATCTTATTATTATATATTACTACTTAGGCTATTATATTAACTTAGATAAGACTTTTTAATTATTTAAGTTCCTTAAGGGTATAACTTTTAACTTTAAGGGTAATAAGACGGTTTTAGCCGGTACTATCCCGAACGGATAATCTAAGCGGTAGTATACCCTTATCCCTTATATTTTTAACGATAATATATAATACTTATTACTAAAGCTAATCTTTAAGGGGTAAGGCTATATCTTTATAACCGAGTAAGTATAATACGATCCCCGTATTACCGTCGAATTTAACGATACCGTATATAATAACGAAATACTTTTATCTCGTTAGGTTAAGGAAGAGCTAGTTCTTTTACTTAAATACTATAAAATCGACTACTTTCTAATAATTTAGGACGTTACTTAGTTTTATAAAACTAAAGCTATTAAGATACTACTTCTAAAGTACGGAATTACCCTTATTATAATCCCTAGTAGTATAACCGATAACCTTTAACCCTTTAATATTTATATTAATAAGTAATTAAAGGTTATTATAGTAAAGGAGATTAAACGACTAAAGTAAGAGATTAAGGAAGCTTCTAGGTTTATAGCTTAGTCTACTAGTATAAGGTAAGTCCTTACGACTAAGGTTTATAAGTATATCTTTAAGTTACTATACTTTAAAAAGGTAACTATAATATATAAATCCTTTTAAGATATAAGTATTTCTATCTTACCGGACGGCTTAGAAGATACTAAGATATCTATTAAGTACGTGAAAAGCCCGCTTAATCTTTTAGGGTAGGATACTTCCGATAACCTTACTATTCTTAAGACCGAAGAAAGTAACCCTATTAATCTCGCGCTAATTAACGAACTCTCGATAGAATACGAGTAATAAAACGTACCGACGCTTTATATATAGGTTAAACGCCGGAAAGGTTTAAGTTAAGGGCTTAGTAAGATAAAGAAGGTAATAGTTATCGTTATCTTATATAAGATAAACCTCGAGGAGGTTATTAATACTTAATTAGATAATAAGATCTTTAATAGCGAGAAGTTTAACTTAACGGATGTATAAGACTAGTTACTAGCTATCCTTTATTAAATAGACTCTTTAACTTACTACTCGGCCTTTCCTTCTCTCTACTCTTATTTTACCTTTAGTAAGTTATTAAAATTAAACTACCTTCTACCTATTACCGTAATCCTATAATTTACGGCGGCGTAGCTACGCTTACGGACCTATCCGTAATATATAGAATCCTTTATTAGAGATATTCTAGTATAGGCGTAGAGGCCGGTACTACTTAAAGTCTTATTTACAATTAAGTATTCGGATCCGACTTAAAAGTAGCTGGACTCCTCGAAGTCGTATATAACGACTATAGTAAGGTAGCTTAGTAGGTAATAGGCAGAATACACCCAAATCATATACAAACCACCTTAATTAAACCTATCGTCGGCTTGTAGTAGTTGGTTTGCGCTGGCTTATGTTAAGCGATTTTGACGCTATTGTCGATAATTAAAAAGAGGGGAATGGAGGGGTTGGAATTCCGTGGATCGCGGCGCGCTACTTGGCCTGATTCGGAGCGGCTAAACTGGTTCTGGCAGTGGCGCTGTAGGGTAGCAATTATAAATTTACTAAGTGAAGACGGTACTTTGCTTCCAAGTACGGCTTTTAAATTCCGTCTTTATATTTAAAAGGATAAAGACTAATATAAACTATTTAAACGATAAGTTATACTTCTCTTTAATATATCGTTACTATAAAATTATTAAGAAGATAAGTAAAGTTATCTTTTAGTTAAAGATACCTACTTTATAAAAAGGATTTAACTTATTCTACTTTAATTAACTGTAGTAATATTCTAATAACGTTATATTAAAATAAGCCGCCGAATAACTAAAGGTAAAAAAGATTAACGGAGAGGACTAATAAGAGATAAAATCAATTTTATTCTTTTATATTAGTTAAGAAAAACTATAGTACTAAGTTAATCAAAAGGAGTTTAACTTTAACGGCGAATAATAATTACTAATACCTTAGTACTTAAGGAAACCCCTTTTATAATTAAAGACTATTATATTAGTTAATTAAAAAAGGCCGGACTATCTGTAAGGCTTAAAGAATAAATTACAACCGCCGAAGAAGATTAATTTAAGCCCTTATATAAAAATAACGATAAAGTATAAACAAGGGGGTAAAAGAGGAGCGGGTTAAGGAAGTTAATCCGCCGAGTAAGAGGTAAAGGAGGTTAACTTTAATAAAGATTCTAAGAAAGAATCGAAAACGTAATCGTAAGGATACTTTACGTAGTAGTATAGGTTTAAGGGCCCCGGATCTATTATATAACTAATCGGACCCCGAGGGTAACCCTCCTCTAAATAGAAAATGAAGCGCGTAACTCGAGTTCGACCTTGTAAGGGGTACCTATTTCTTTTAAGTTCGAGGCGAACTCTCCTTTTTAGGAGAGTAATTATAAGGGTAGTATCTACCTTTAGTATAGCCTATAGTATAGGGTACTAGATAGATAGATAGGTAGATAGGGGCGATAGGCCTAATAAGGAAAGAGGGGTAATTACTAGGTAATTGCCTATAAGGTTCGGATCCGCGCCGCGGCTCCGAACTTAACTCTCTTCTCCTTATCTTACAATTCTACGATTTAGTATATAACTGCTCCAGCCTCTTTATGTAATTCTACTATCCCCGTTACACTAGGTAACGTAGTTAGAAGTTAGCCTACGCCTTAAGAGCTTACCTTTCGTAGCCTTCGCGCTCTAGACTTCTAACCCCTCGTCGAATAACTAGTATCTAACCTAACCCCTATAGTAAGCCCCCCTTACACCGTAATAAATAGCTACTAAAAGTAATTTCTTTCGAAGGTGCTAACTAAAAGTAAATACTTACCGCTTTTACTAAGGTTTCCAAGATATTAAATCTAGCAGGAAAAGGTTACTATAGCTTTAAAAGCCTTTATTACTAATACCGCTATAGCTTATCGCTAGAGTTTTAGCTTAGAGATAACATCTATTAAAAGTATAGCAAACCTATATCTTGGCGCTTAAAAGAGGTAAGTATTTACTTTAACTTAGCGCCTTTATATTACCTTTACTAAGGGTATTAAGATATTAAATCCGGTAAGAAAATATTAATATAACTTTAAGGGCCTTTATCGCTAACAGGGTAGGCAAAAAGTCAAGTCAAGTCAAGTCAGGGCCTAACTCGTAACTTGCCAAGAAAAGTCAAGTTAAGTTATAACTTATAAAAGTCAAGTCAGGGCCTAACTTGTAACTTAACTAGAAAAGTTAAGTCAGACTTACAAGTTAGTTTAAGTTATTTAATAAAAGTAATAATAATTAAATTAAGATATATTACTATATATACTAGTAGTATAAAGGCGCATAAATACCGTATAGAAGTTCCTATATTTTTATAACTTATATATAATTAGATATACCTTATAGAAAAAAAATTAAATATTAAAAGAAAATAAAGAAGTTACAAAGTCTATAATATAAAGCGCTATAAATTATATAATAGTTTTTATAGTATAGTTATAGTATATATAAGTATCTATCTATTAGAATAACTATCTTAACTAACGAATATATTTAATTATCCTTTTAATTAATGACTTTTTAAGTCATTCTAGTCAAGTTACGACTTGACTTGACTTTTGCCTAGTTAAGTCACTGCCTGACTTTTGACTTGCCAAGAAAGTCAAGTCATGACTTAACTTCTAAAAGTCTGACTTGACTTGACTTGTGACTTTTGACTCGTGACTTTTTTGCCTACCCTGGTCGCTAATACCGCTCCAGCTTGTCGTAGAAGTTTTAGCTTAGCGACGACGTCCCTTAGTATAGCGACCGCCTGCTTTTGGAACTTAAAAGCGGTGAGAAAATACTTTTGGTTGAGTGATCCGTACTCTGAGACGTAGTTCTGAAAATGTCCGAGCCCACGAGAATTTGCTCCGGAAACTCCAGGCACTGTAGCTAATCGTATAGATACCGATATATCCTTCTCTCCCTCTCTTCTTTATTACGCATATCTAGTCCCTAATCCTGCATGACAATCTGGGCAGGTTACGAGGTACATAGCGTCATATGGTGTTTGACTCCTTGGCCATGATACGAGCATTGCTCCTTCCGGGCTAGTGAAGGTGCAGGTGCGACCTGCAAGCTCGTCATCGTTGTTCGAGTCTTCCTTTTCTCTTCCTCGACATTTTCCCGCCTTCTCATGCTGCCCCCGCGCGCCAATTCGCATCGCCATTGGCACCATCGATATTTTCTTTGCCCATCAAGATGAGTTGCATCGATCGCTAATACCACCCTTACATATTCCTTTTGGCAACCCCATGATTCACCAACGAAGACAGGCCCTTCGCGCCAGGCGACCCGGCGCCGTCTCCACAAACTTCATCATAATCGTCCTGATCTGGTGCCTTTTCCTCCACATCAGTCCATATCCCCGCAATGATGCAACTCGATTGTCTCACCTCTCGCTATTGGAACATGGTACATCGAGCTGCCCTCCCTCCAAGCATGGTCTGACACGGCAGCAGCAAAGCAGGAACGAACCCGAGCAGCGACATGGAAACAGTTCATGAAGGAGGCCGAGGTTCTGGGCGAGTACGTCGATGTTGTGGGGTTTGATGGGTGTGGACTCTGCTGATGGCGAGCCCAAGATCTGGAGCAGGGGCGATATACGACAATACACTGCAGAGGCTCGTCAAAATCGATATCGCGGCATCTACGCAAGCTGGATCCCTCACCCTCGCGGACAACACTACAAGCTTTGTTGACGAGCCGACGTACTTCTTCAACCCGTATCCGTACGACACCGAGGACTGGAAGGCTCGCCATACCGAGCACGCGGAATGCCTTGGCCCCAGGGGCCCTGTCACGGACACTGTTCGAGTGTTCAGGGGGCGCCCGCGGGATTTTCCTGATCCTGTACTGGGGAGCTATGAGGTCTTGGGGATTGACCGCAACCTTTGCTTTGAGCGGGAAACACGCCTGGGTCCCTACGGACTGCCGACAAGCCTTGATGGAGGGGATGACCTCGACTGGGATGGAGTGAATTGGGGTGAACTCCAGAGTTGGTGTCAGGACAGGAATAAGGCGCGATTCGGTGGCAAGAGGGGCGGCCAAGGAATCCCTGGACGGCAAGTGCTCAACCCAGAGACACGGGATCAGAAAGGGGCGCAACGTAATGCTTCCCTGGTCCAGCAAGACGAGCCGTCAAGGCAGAAGACGCCCAAAGTCAAGGAGTCGAGGACAGCCGTCCTTCTGCGAGCCGACACAGAGCGGGAGTTCTCCATCGACGACCGACAGGTCATCCGATCCCTCATCACTGAGTTGAGTCTTCGGTCGGGTGGGGAATACCAAGTGTTTTTGATCCTCCACAACAAGGAGGATGTCAGTTTCTGGAATGGCAAGGAATCATGCCAGGCCGTTATTGAGAGGCATGTCCCTCGCGAGTTTTGGGGAATGTCCCTCTTATGGAGTACATCGATGCTCCAAGAATTATACCCAAGACCCAACCCGCACTTCTCACCAGTACTGTTTTTCATGCATTCACACCAAGAATTCGACTACGTCTGGAACTGGGATCTGGACGCCCGCGTCATCGGACACAACTACGATGTGCTCAACCGACTCGACGAGTTCGCCAAGAAGCAGCCCCGAAAGGGCCTCTGGGAGCGGAACCAGCGGTACTATATCCCTTCGATCCACGGCGACTACGACACCGACTTCCGCAAGACGGTCGAGAAAGCTCACACCGGGCCCTCGGTATGGGGCGCCCCACCACTCGGGCCGAAAGCACCAGTCCCTACGCCAGACGAAGACGACTACCAGTGGGGTGTGGGCGAAGAAGCCGATCTCATTACACTATCGCCCATCTCCAAAGTCGACGACGGCGATCGGACCCGTGAATACCGCTCGTGGATGGACCTCCCCCGCCGGGCGCAGCACCTTCGGGCGTCGAGGACGCTCGTGGATGCCATGCACGCAGAGGAGGTCAAGGGAAACCATCTGGCTCCCGAGAAGGCGGCACTTGTGCACGGGCTGAAGGCCGTGTATGCGCCCGTGCCTGTGTACTTTGACCGGGCGTGGGACGTGGTACGGCTGGAGAGGTGGTTGAATGACGGGCCGGTGGGCGAGGGATGGGATCGGGAAATGGGTGCCACGTGGGATTCCAGGGCGGAGGCACCGCGGAGGTTGTACAACCGCTGGTTGGGAAAAGAGAACGACGGGGTAGGGGGCACGGAGTGGGAGGCGGAACATGGCAGGCCGTGTTTGCCGGGCATGGTTTTGTATCCTGTTGGGGAGCAGAGCTCGAAGTAAGCAAAGGGGGGAGTGGTTGGATGTTGCTCCGGGCGATTGTGCCAGAAGATTTGCTTGAAGAGTTTGCAATCCGGGCTCTGGTTCGGCATCGATAGAGATGGACGCCTCTTACGCCAGGGTATTCACTGTCTAGTATTTCCACAGCGTAGATGGATAGAAGATAAGACATTGAGTCAAACGGGCTCACCCCCTTTGTGGAGAAGCGATGAGGACAGGATCCGGCATGCTGACGACATGTAGCTGTAGCTCTTATAGTGAGACCAATGCCCAACAGGATACCGGCCGGAAAAAGAAAGACACGAGGTGCCAAGTCCGCCCGGGCGGAGCGGCGAGAGGGTGCAGGTCTTACCGGAGGGGGAGCGGACCGGGGCGGTTCTGTTCCCAGGCACGCGGGAGGTGCGGGGTTGGCTGACATGGGCGGGGCAATGCATCTCCGGGTGAGGCGGGACTCGAATGAAAAGGCGGAGAGGGCCGCTGAATACCTACCTACCTATTTATTCTCCTCGTGGTTCACCGCGCCCTTTCAGCATCTGTTCGTCTACGACTTGGATACTTGCCCGCTCACATCCACCCACCGCCACCATGACCACCCCCCTGCCCCCCTCAGACCTCCTCGCCCTCTCCTCCACCTCGGCCTTCCAACCCCTCCCGCCCCACATCCTCGTCCGCGTCCTCTCCCATCCCCCATTCGTCTCCGTCCCAGGCACCTTTAATACCCGCGACCTCGGCCTCGTCCCCGGGTCCCGCCTCAAGCCGGGCCTCTTCTTCCGCACGGGCTCGCTCGCCGGCCTCACGGACGAGGGGAAGCGCGTGCTCCGCGAGGAGATGGGGATCAGAACCATCTACGACCTGCGGTCGGTGGCGGAGCACGCGGCGCAGCCGGACCCGGAAATTGACGGGGTGAGGGTGTTGTGGGAGGAGAGTAAGGAGGAGAAGGCGACGGCGGAGCTGGGTGAGTTTTGTGAGGGGGAGGGGGAGGTGGGTTATGAGGGGATGTATTTGGGGGTGCTGGAGATGTACAAGCAAGGGCTGCGGGGGATGTTGGAGGGGGCGATGACGAAGGAGGGGGGACTGTTGGTGCATTGCAGTGGTGAGTGCCTACCTTCTTCTCAGCGAGGACGACAGTAGGTTGCTAACGGTGTGTAGCCGGACGTGACAGGACGGGCATCGCCTCGGCTATGCTGCTGGCGCTGGCCGGGACGGACGCCGAGACAATCGAGTTGGATTACATGCTCTCGCGGATCGGCACGGAGGCGGCGAGGGAGATTCTGATGGGGTTTGCGCTGAAAGGGTCCGGGGCGGCGAGTGTGGATACGCCGGGGTTCCGGAACATGTGTGAGCTGAGGGTGTCGTGCTGGCGGAGGTTTGTGCGGGGGTTGGAGAGGGAGTTTGGCGGGTGGGAGGGGTACGTCACTGGCACGTTGGGGTTTTCGGGGGAGGAGTTGGAGGTGATCAAGAGGAATCTAACGAGGGATGATTGAGAAAGGAGGGGTCGTCATGGTGCCAAGATGGGTCAAGAATCTCAAGATGCTACGTCAAGGGATTCTAGAAGCGAGTTCGATCCAAACCTTGCTTCGTCGTGGCAGGGAACCCGTGACCTTGTCTCACGGTTATTTTGACCTGACCTTGTTGACCCGGCGGTGTGGTGCACCCACCAGTGGCGCCCGTGGTGGGAGGTGGGACGGGATTTTCCCGGCGGTGACATCATCGCCCGGTTCTCGTCCCCTCAACACCAAGCTTCCAGCTCCGACGAATCACAACAACACAGCGCCGCCCCACCCACACCCGCTGACGACGCCGCGACAACGAACACCCTTTGTGCAGTTCCAGGGTCCGAGTCACAAATCAGGGTCTCGAGGGGAGAGGGGATCGCCAGCCTTGTTCTTTACTGCGTTTGATGTCATGTCGGGTGTCGGCCATGTCTGTTGGGCTGCGGAGGGGGCAGTGTACCTCTGACGTCGCGGCTTGTCCGCCAGCCTGATGCCTTTTTGGCGTGTGTTGGAAAGAAGGAATTGTGTATATAACTTTGCCCCATCTCCTGCCTCAAGTGGTATATTTTCTCTTCATTATCATCAACCAAACAGGCCTTGCATCAAACCAAGACAACAGCATCCAAAACACAGCACACCACCAACCCAATCACAATTACAACCACCACCAACACAACCACAACCACAACCACCAAAATGCCTCTCTTCTCCCGCCGCCGCCCCGTCACCACAACCGTCGCCCCCCGCCGCCGCGGCCTCTTCAGCAGCCGGCGCAAGGCTCGCCCCGCCCGTCGCAGCCACGCCGCCCCCATTGTCACCGTCGGCCACCACCACGCCGCCCCGGTGCACCACCAGCAACGCCGCCCCTCCATCGGCGACAAGATCAGCGGCGCGCTACTCAAGCTCAAGGGCACCCTCACCGGGCGCCCGGGCCAAAAGGCCGCCGGGACCCGCCGCATGCACGGCACCGATGGCCGGGGGAGCGTGAGGGTTGCGAGGAAGAGGAGATTTTTCTAGATGGACATGATGGACACATATGAGGGGGCGATTGTACGATGATGAAGCGTTTTCGCATGGATTCCCTTTGTTGGATTTGTTGTCGCCATTTGGCAGACTGGGAGGAGTTCGAACTGTATGATATTGATACCCGGGAGTTGTTGCATCGATAGGATATGTTTGCTATCAAGATTTACCCTCGATTCCAGTGCCAGTGCCATTGTTGTCATGTGTATCCACGTTTGAAATTAGCTTCAACTGGATATCTCCGCACCTACTAATTTATCCCTCCATGTTGACGCTAACGTCAAGGCGATGTTGTGTTGTTGCCCCTGATGCGCCGATGTCCTCATGTGTTGCCCCGTCATATAGGCAGTTGGAACCGAATTGTTTCCATCAACCAACTACGACAGGTGCACACACCTGTAAATCTTCCGTAGTATAGTGGTCAGTATGTGAGCTTGTCACCTTAACCCGACATCGCTCGAGACCCGGGTTCAATTCCCGGCGGGAGAGATCTGTTTTTGCCTTTTTGCCATCCATCATGCGAAGCTTCGCTTGGACTGGACAGACTGTCCAGTTGTTTTTTGTTCCTTTTATTTCTCGCCCGTGTCAGCGACCATGTCTCCCAGCTGTATCTGCAGCTTCCAATTCTCATCCCTCGCTCCATGGACGAGAGGGCGATTTGTGGGAGCCATGCCCTGTCTCCACCTCACCCACACTTCACGAGTCACGACAGATCAGAGACAAACCCTCTCTCAAAAACCACAATTCCAATCCTGGTTCCCCATCCATTCCCGCCGGTTGTATAGTGTAGCGGTTATCACATCGGATTCTGATGTCCTTCCTCCTCCTTCGCCAAGGAGCGAGTCAAGCACCAGACATTCCGGGAACCCCGGTTCGAGTCCGGGTACGACCTTTGTATCCCTCCATTGTCCTCTTGGGATGGGGTCCTATCCTTTTGCCCTCTGTCTTTTTTTGCTCAACAGGACGGCGCAATCCCGAGAGACCTAGATGGACTGGACGGCGTTGCGGTGCCGGTTCTGGTGCCGAGAGATGGTCGTCGCCGTCTCGCAGATGCTCGGGCTGGGTAGTCGATGACTGCTGTGTGCATCGTCGTGTATTTATACCCTGTGTGGCCTCCATCGCTG
Source organism: Podospora conica (assembly GCA_030685255.1). Lineage (NCBI taxonomy): Eukaryota > Fungi > Ascomycota > Sordariomycetes > Sordariales > Podosporaceae > Podospora > Podospora conica. The sequence goes on from MU839475.1 coordinate 20,537, forward strand.
TTGGACACCGAGACTGGTCGTCATGTTTACACGCCCCTTTTTTGCGTTGGTGGCAAAGACCATCTCGACCTTGGCGATCCAGTGCGCAAAAGTCCAGAAAACATCTCGAATTCAAATTCGGGCGGTAGCCTACTCGCCATCCTATGCTTTTGAACAGCCATGCCAACTCAAATGGCCCGAAATTACCTATTAACCACACAAATCACCAAAGCAAGCCATATGCCACCGCCATGGCCCGCTGCACCCCCCCCCCCCCAAGACACCATCGCTCCTCTCGACGATCTGGGTATCATCGTACAAGAAAGACAAGCTACAAAGACAAATAACTGGAGTACCGACAAGCAAAAATACAAGAAAGGCGCTGTCTGTCTGTACATGGTCCAAGGTATAATTACAACTCGCCCTCTATCCAGACAAAAAAAAGGGCTCGTATCCAGAGCCGGTATGCATGCTGAATTTTGGTATGAAACAGTTGGGTTGGGAGAAGGTCAAATCATCCCCGGTGGCGGAGCCTGTGTCCTCGCGTCTGCGAGTGCTGCTGTTGCTTTTTCGGCTCGTGGCGTCCCCTGTGTCCCCGAGCTTGACCCTTGGCCTTTGCTCCGGAGTGTCTGGCTCGACCCGAGTCCGCGCTTCATCATCTTCCCTAGCACGTTGACGAGGGCACAGGCGTCGGCAAACATGTCGTTGTCGATCCCCTCTGTGGCGTCGTACACTTCGGTGATGGTCTCCTTGGCCAGCTGGCGACTGCCCTCGAGATCGTGGACGCACTCGTAGAGAAACGCGGCGTATTCCGTCTTGACCGACAGCCGGAGGGAATGCGACCCCCACAGCAGCTCCTCGGCGAGTGCGACGGCTTCCTGAAAGTACCGATGCGCCTGTGGGAGATAGTCGCCGGGTTTGAGGAGGAATGCCGTTGGGGGACCTGGCCGTTCTGGCCCGAAGCCTGGCGGCGGGCCGACGGGACCCCCTTCAAAGGTGTGTGGCTGCCTCGCGGCAAATGATGCATCGGGTCCGTCGTCGTCCGTCGCGATCCCTTTCCCCTTGTCGATGCGGATGGGCGCTATACTTGGTAGGGTGCTCGATGACTGCCCTTCGGGGGTGCTGAGGCTGAGTGTTGAAACGGGTGGTGTGTTGTGGAAGAGAACAAAGATGTGGTAGAAGGAGGCGCGGAGTTTGTAGGCCAGAACTTTGAGCTCCCCATACTTGCCCACCATGGGGATAACGTATTGATTCAGCAAGACAAGGCCTTCGCGGGACAGCCAGATGATGTGGAAGTGCAGCTCCAATGCCTCGGGAAGCGGCGTCGTGTCATTTCTCCGCAACTTTTGGGCGCTGATGAGTTGGCTGGAGAGGTTGATGGAGAGCCCGAGGATTTTGAACAAGACCGAGGCGAGAAGTGGGTTGTCGTTTTCGACAGCCCTGGCAAGTTTGCCAAGGAACTTTTGATCGACTTCTGAAGAAGCCATTGAGAATGACTTGTCGACTTTGGGTGAAATATGCGGCTGGTGGTGGGTCAGCGAGACCGACCCTTTGAGACTCGAGAACCACGGACCAAGGTGACAGGTCGTGCATGCCAGGGTTGCCACGAGGACTGCTCGACGTACCTTGGTGATGTCTCCAGAAGTGAAAGAGACAGAATGGACAGCTGGGGTTGAAGCGAGCCCAAGCACGAACGGGGCTGACGTTGATGGAGCAGGCTGGCAACGTAATCGAGGCCCGCGGGTGGCAAACGACGGTGCTGCTGAGGCTGGGAGGTTACCGGATGGCCACACCCCTCGCGTTGATAGGACGATATGCCGAACTGAATGAGTGACTGAAGCGACGCGCCTCTTGCTGCATCGGCGCAGGTGAAGGCTGCCCTATATCAGCCTGGGCCAGATGCCGACGCAAGAACCCCCCGACTCGATGACCTGTAAGCCACGGCCCGCAGAGAGGGCAGAAAGAGCCCTTGTTATGGCCCTGTAATTACACGACACTACGCCCTCGGGGTTAGAATGGGGCCAACCGGACAGCAGGGACCGAACCATTGGAGGAACACTGACCAATATGATACAGCGAAGCCAACTAGCCCAAGAGAGGTAATTTGTACAGGCGGATCAGGCGAATCAACCGATGGGCGCAGCGGCCGTTAGCAGATGGTGACGCCGAGGAGTTGAGGCTCAGAGTCGGAGGTGGCGAGATTGGTGAATTTGAGGCTGGGCATGGCGACGACGTCCCGTCCTTGTTTCCAGTGCGACGAGAGGGAATCCGGGGCCCTTGGAAGAGACAGCGGACGGCAGCTGGAGGGCCTCGGGAGTCGAAAAGGAATCCAGAGATCCGAAAACAAGGGCCGTGCACCTGTTTAGGGGGGCGGAGGGGGGAAGGCGGTGAGGGTTGACTTGGTCCTGGAATCTCGACGACAAGTCGCGCTGGAGCAACTGTGGAGTCGCAACAACGTCAACACCCCAACGAGGTTGGCGCCAGTCGCAAGTCAAGGCGCTAGGCTGGACACTGCCGAGAGAGCCACGAGAGCCAGTGATCGGGGCCGGGTCGGAGAGGGCGTCGAGGTGGACAGGCGAGGCAGAGAGCCGCGACGGGGCGACTGCGTAACGTGCTTGTGCTTGCTGCAAAGGAAGGGTAAACAAGAATATTCGCTCGCAGCGGCAGCGGAAGAATCGTGTGCGCCGGTCTTGGCTGGGACGTGGGCACTGGACGGATGGACGCGACCCAGGGCTGTATGTGTCTTAAAGGAGTCGTGCAGCACGGCGGCGTCGCAAAAGGCAGTGCGGTGCGAGGGCCTCGTGCATGAACGAGTATCGACGGTGGGTCCGCCGCTTGGCCGGGGGTTTTATCGACGACCAGAGCAAGTCTGGAGAGGCAGGTTTCCGGAGCCTCTGGCAGCAACGGCCACGATCCGGTGCGCCGTATGACGCGGGCGCAGCGAAGCTACTGCGCAAGCAATGCCGGCAGCGAATTGACCGACGGTCCACGGTCCACGGTCCACAGGCCAAGCAGCCGGAGGCTGGAGGGTGGAGGCTGGAGAGAAGGGGGGCGAAGGGGGCGATGGACGATGGGGCGATGGGCGACCAAGAAGAGTCCAAGACGGCGAGGGCCCCGGGGTTATGTCATACGGGGGCTACTCTCTGAGAGGACGAGAGGGCGACGGCAGCAGCAGGTCAGGGTTGAATAATTCCAGAAGCGAATGGCAGCCGTTTCGAGGTGCAGATGGGGGTCCTGCGAGCTGCGAGGTGAGTTGTCCACCGTCATTCAACCACGAACCACGGCACCACGGCTCCGGCAAGCCTGCGAGCCTGCGAGCCTGCGACGCAGAAGACGACCCGACCGACCGACCCACGGCCTTGGTCCGACAGACAGCAGCGCCCGCGATTGGACCGCGGCGACAGACGAGAAAAAGGAGCGGCGTTGCGACCGAATGAGGACGCGTCGAGGGGTCGACAGGGGAATGAGCGTGGGTGCGGGCGAGTGAGAATGAGCGAGACTCGGGCCGTGATCGTGATCGCGAGAGAGGGAGGGAGGTGAGAGAGAGAGAGAGAGAGTTGAAGTCTCTGGCCAAGAGACTCGAGAGAGAGAGAGAGGGCGACGCGCCAGGCCCGGCCCAGCCACGCGGTTCCCTGTTTCTTCAGGGACCCCTGCGATCCCGTTCGTGATTCCGAGGACCGAATTCGAGATGGAGGACCAGAGCGGGAGCGATACGGAATACGGAATACTCGAACAACAATTAAGCGCTGAGTAAAACGAATGGCCTCGCGTTCGAAACAAAGAAAAAAAAGGAGCGACTCGGGTGAGAGATTGATGGACAACGGCCTTGTGTGACCAAGGGCTGAGGGTGGTGAAGGACGGAGAGTGTCGAGTCTCGACGCCACTCGTTCTTTCTTTCACCTGCGACTTCCGCGCCCTGACTGTCCCGGACAGAGCGCGCCTGCCGCCTGCAGCGCAGCGCCTGCCACTGCTGAAGCCTGACCCCCGGCCCTGGTATCGAATGCGGCGTTCCGTGGCTGAATCCCGTGGGCCGTGCAAGTGCAAGTGCAAGCCAGAGCAGTGGGGGATCCCTGTAATCTCGACATTTGACGGGAAGCGCCGACCTGACGCGCCGCGCCTCCCCCAGGCGTCCAGGCCCAGGGTGTCCCGGGTGGAGATCGGGCTTTCCCGATCTGGACAGGGCATCGAATTTGATCTTGGGTCTTGCCGTTGTTTGATCTGCTGCCCTCATCTCTCTCTCTCTCTCTTTCAATCTCAGGGCTCTCTCTCCTCAAGACATCCACGACGGTCGTTGGCGGCCTTTTTGCCCCAGAACCCAGAGCGGCTGGGTCCGAGACACCGAGACAGTCCAACCTCGGAACAAGGTTATCGTCGCGTGTGGCCCTGTGCGCCAACGACCACGTTGTCGACGACATCTTTCGCACGCGACGGCCCATTTCTGGTCTTCTGTTGCACATGATGCTCGCCCCCCCCCCCCTCCCCGCGTTCTGACGTCCGGTCGCGTACGAAACCTCTGCAGGTGCAGCGGAACTTCTTGGTCCTTCGGTTCGACCAAACGAGCGTCGGTGAGATGGTGAGCCCAGGTACCGGTAGGGAGATGCACCCCGACAAGTTCTGGGACCACCTATGGATGGCATCGATGCCATGCTGACACTGTTTTCCGACGCAGCTCCATCGACTGGTGGTCATTGTGCCAGCACAGTCACGTCGATGGTCAGCATCCGGGTCCCCAAAGGAGGCCTTCCATCACCCCCACCACCATCTCCCGAGCCTTATATGGACAGCCGACAACACGCTTGGCCTCGAATATGCGACCGCCCCCTCTCCAATATGGGCTGCATTTTCATCGACCTGGCACGACATGATGGTGTGCCTGTCTTCTGACAGCTCAGCGGCCCAGCAGCTTCACGGCGTTGCTTCTCTTGATCCCACAGCGTTGACGACTCGGGAGAACTGGCGGTGAGGACATCCATTACGAGCATGGTGTCGGACAGTCTCCTTGTTGCCTCATCTCCATCCCAGCTGGCCAGGCTGTGTGCTCCATGACATTTCCCAGTCTTCTCTGTCCTACGCCGTTCCCCTTGCACCCGACGACGAAAAGCCCCCCAACGGCCTTCATTTGCAACTGTTGCACAGCATCGTTGGTGGCTGGCATTCTGCAGCCCTACCATATTGTCTCAACGTTTGGGGCCGATGCAGATCATTCCAAGCCCGGCAATGGACAGCTGGCACCCGTCATCATGGCTCTCGAGACACTCTTGATCAAATTGCGAGCAAGCCCGACTCGGACAGCGCCATCCCGAAGGCGGGGGCTCGGTGGTTCCCGGCCAAGATCCGGCCCCGTTCTCAGTCTGCCATCCGGCCTTGACCGGAGAGGCTTTGGTGCTGGTGCCGTCATGAAAACACCGAGGGGGGCGGAGGGGATGCAAGAGCTTGCCGCAACGCTATCCCCGAAAATCGGCATCGTTTCTCATTGTTGCCCACTGAGGCCCCCCCGTTTCTTTTTTCGCATTTACAAAAGGCCTTGCATAATTCCGCCCGCAACAGCACCTCCGCTGAATCTACATACATATTCCCAAACAAGGTATGCCCACAATAACAGCAACTGTCTGACCATCATTTGCTTTATCTGGTAGTTTAGGGTCTGCGTTATGTCACCAACACGCACTGGGCGTGAAATCCCAGCATCTTCGGGTTTCATGAGACGCGAAGCACTGCATTTTCAGGCATTTCAGAGTTCTTTCCAACCTGGAGCCTTGATCTCCGGTCTCGCTACAGGTAAACAACACGACCGCCAGTAACCCTAGAACAGGCAATGGCCCAATATAATATCACTTCCCGAAGCTGAAACAGGTTCCCAAAGCCAGAACGCCGATCTCATCACTCGACATCAACTTTTTGTTGGATCCGAGTATCAACACCAACGGCGCGGAACATCCAGTGCTCCTTTACTTGACAACTCCCAGCCCTGTCGGAGCACTCAGGATATACTCCCACAGCGACAACAACACAGTCCAACTTCACAACGACAGCACAACTACCAGCTTTACGCCAGACCAACGCGCCCCCACAATATCATCCCACACAGCCGCCACCCTCTACCCAACCCTACGATACATGCAGCCTTCACGACTCTCCTTCTCCATCCCCACACCCATGTCCTGACCCAGAGACGCCAACTCAGTTCCTATCCGGCCCCGCGACAACCGATGGCTTCTCCGCACCCCTGAAACCCCATAGCCAGCATCGCCAATACTGTCTCCCTTCCTCATACTCCAACAACCCCCGCCCTCCGCCTCCAGCCACAACAACCAACGAGGCCCACCTCCGCTCACTCCAGTTCAACCCGAGAGCAAAGGTTACTATGTGCCACTACAACTCCCAAACCTACCTCTGCCGGCACACCGCGCTAATCTTCAGCCACCCCTGCCGCCCCGGCGCCCTCACGAACCGCCTCTGCGCCAAACCCACCCCCGCCTCGGTCGCCATCTCGGCCTCCGCCTTCGTCCAGACCTTTTCCTCGTCCGCCGTCCCGTCCCGCGCCGAGCCCGAGGAGAAAGGTGTCCGCGTCGCCACCATCGTCCACGTCGTCGACGACACCAACTTTTGCGAGGTCTGTTGACTAGCGGTGGAAGTGAGGCGGAGGGCCAGGGAGAGGCGGGCCTTGAACCGGGGCGGCTTGGAGACGTGGGAGACGGATGAGGGGTGCGCGAAGAGGGCGGACGAGGGGTGGAGGAGGAAGGCGGACGAGGGCAAGGGCTGTAAGGATGGGGAGGACGAGGACTGGTTGCCGTGGGGCAGGGGGGACTGGTGGGAGGACGACCTCGACGAGGCGCAGTACCGGGAGTTATACGGAGTGGGTTAGGGATAGATAAATGCCACGCAAAATAAAAAACAGTCGGTTGTTTGGGATGCATCTCCCCACTGGATGTCGAAAATCGCTGCATCCATTACCACCACGCTAGCTGTGCTTGGTGAGCTTTACTCCCCCTTCACCCGGATGAACCTGCGAACCTGCGGTCTCTTGATCCTTCCCCGCGGTAGTGTTGTACTCGTACCGATTCCACCCAACTATGCTCCTGATACCGATATGGAACAAAGAAACCCTGGAGGCTGGCTGGCAAGATCCCCATGCCACCATGCCACCCAATTCATCCAACAGGGCGGCACCTCAATCCAGACGCCAACCTATATATATCTACCCGCCTCCGTGACGTACAATGGCCGCAGAATCCTAGTAGACCCAAGCACGTTCCTTTCATCCACTCATACCATACGAGTATATAAATCCGGTCGTAACCACCACTTTCTTCCGTCTTCAACCACCAACCCTCCCCCTACCCAGGGGCTTCCTCCTCCTGGCCGCTAACCCCCTCACGCTCCCCCCACCCATCCCCGCACCCCCCAACCCCAACCTCTGATCCCTGGCCACATCATCAAAGTACTCATGCCCGGCACTCACAATCTTAATCGCATTCCCATACCCCACCGCGACGCTCATAGTGCCCAACCTCACCATCGGCCCCAGCGCCGCAATCATCAGGTGATCCGTCGCCGTCGCCACCTGCGGCGGGGTATTCTTCCCCCCTCCCTGGGCACCATGCAGCGGGCGCGCCTCAAAGTCCCCGCCGCCATTATCGAGATGACTCAGCACCCAGGCCTCCCACTCTGTGCTATCGTCGTCGGGTGCGCAATCGCGCTGCCTCACGCCAACGACGCTGCCGTTCCCGAGGGCCTCCCACGTCCCCGGGTTCCCCACGCGGCGCGTCTCCACGCGGCCGGCGGCCCACGCCTGGCCGCCGTGCGGCGCGTAGATGACGGCGTTTTCGGTGTCGTCGGAGAGGTGGGTCTGGACGACGAGGTCGCCCGTCTCGGCGCCGACGTAGGCGAGGGTGAGGCCCAAGAGGCCGGCACCCGCGGGTTTGGAGTGGATGATGTGCTTGAGGGAGCGCGGCTGCATGGGCTCGGCGGTGGCAAAGGAGTGGATGGTGACGGAGGAGTCGAGGTCGACGAGGTCGATGCTGCGCGGGCGGCCAACGAGGTAGGCGGAGAAGGCGGGAATGGGGATGAGGGTGTGGACGCCCTTGGAGGCGAGCTCGATGTCGCGGGAGAGGAACTTGATCTCGTCCGAGGTCCAGCCGTCGTCGGTTTGGCGGACTAGATGGACGCAGCTTTTTCGTGAGGCCGTGAGGATGGCCATGCGGTTAGGTCTTTGGGTGGTGGGATCTTGGGATGTGTTAGTGGGGTGGAGGATGGACCAGGGGGCTGGGTACGTACGCGGTGTACTAAAAGGCACCGCCGAGACGAGGGGCGTCTTGCAGACGACAAACTCGCTCGTCTCCTCCGTTTCTGGGCGTATCTCCACCATGGTGCCATCTCGCCTCACAATCACCAGGGGGGGCGGAGAGTCGGCTTTCCTCGCGTTGTAAAAGACGGCCTCTGGTTTGTGCCCACGCAGCTCAATCTGCACCGTCGGCCCCCATTGCCGCTCTTCGAGATTCCACACAAACACCCTATTCCACGACACCAAAGCCACCTGCTTGGAATCGTCGTCCACGGCGATCCCCAAGACAGGAAATGGGTTCTCCAACGGCACCTCGGAATCCGACATGACGCGACTTCTGGTCCCGCCCGGGACATCCCAGACCTGAATGATGCGGTCGAGTCCGACCGAGACGAGAAGCCCACCCGGCGAGGCCGTCATCATGACGACGTCGAGCGTGTGATCCCTGCGCAGGGCCTGGACCGTCAAGAGGGGTTCGTCGTCGGGGTGCTCGGGGTCGCCGCCGTCCTTGTATCCGTCCCTAACGAGATGGTTCGTAAACACGATGAGCACAGTGATAATAATGACCAGCAGCACCACGAATTGGGGGATCTCGTTGTGAAAGAAGTCGTAGAGGGCAGGAAGGAAGTAGGGCTCGCGGGTGTGGGGGATGCGGTCGGAGCCCTTCAAGACAAAGATGATGGGGTCGTAGACGAGAGCCACGTAGCTGTGCGCCCATGGCTTGACGACCTTGATGACCTCGCGTGCCGTCTCGTGGTCCTGGAGACGGAGCCACGAGGTGGGACTCCGGGCCTGGTGAATGTCGATCAGGAGGGACGACTTGGGCGAGGCCGTGGTGTTGGCCCACGAGAGCTGAAAGATCTGGTTGAGCCATCGGCGGCCGCTCTCGGGTGCGTAGTGGGACTGTGCTATGAGGACGAATCCAAGCGCCACAATGGTGCCCGCGACACGGGTCGAGAGAGCAATCTCACCAAGCCGCACTTGACGCATGGTGTCTGTCCAGGCCGACGCATCGTGGGACGCCTGCTGTGACTTGGTCCGCTTGAGGGATGCCTTCTCCAGCTCGCTAAGCTCCCTCTGCCGGACATCCACGCTAAGGACCGAGAGAAAGAAGGTGGCCAGATAGAAGAAGTCGAAGACGATGGCCACGGCGGCGAATGTGCAAAAGGCAGCAACGCCTGGCACTGTGATCCTCGAGAGCCCGAGGAGGATGAGGAGGTTCTGCAGTCGGTTGGCAACGGCGACGTGGGCGGTGGCACCGAACGCCTCGCCTATCCTGGCGCTGATGCTGATGCTTGAGGACGTCATAATGACCGCGTTGATGAGCCTCAGCGAGTTTTCCATGCTGACAGCCAGGACGACAAGCGGATAGGCGTAGTATGGGATCCGAGACAGATCGATCTTGAAGATGGCGCACACGGTAAAACTGGAGACGATGGAGGCGGCAATCTGGAGGACGATGGTCACCATGAGACCGAGCCTTGATTTGACGGCGTGGAGGCGCGAGAGACTGAGCACGAGATAGACCAAAGTAAGGGAGTATGCGATGCTCAGTATGATGAGATCGAGCCACGACATGGGTCGAAACTGAAACTCGTAGAGCTGGCGAGAGGTGCTGGTGCCGTCCTCGGGGATGATGGTCCACTTGTCACGGAGACCCTCGGCGAGCCCCTTTGCTTTTCTGACCCATTGTTTCCCGACAGGAGAGTCACGGAGGTGGATGAGGGTGATGACAAGGGCATCGGCAGCAACCAGCTTCCTCTCCTCGAAGCGCTTCCCGCTAAAGACAATAGAGTGTCGCAGGGTGACGTTGACCGAGGTGGATTGGGTTTTCCTGGCGTTGACAGTAGAGACAATATCCTCGTCGGCATTGATGTTGGCGGCGGAGCCGGACCAGTACTGCAGGGGAGAGTGGAAGAACCACGACTTGTCGGTCAGCCCGTTGACAATGTGGAAGGTGTCGCGTTCGGTCTGGTTCAGGTCGGTGCGAGTGTCGGGCAGCTCCAGGGCGTTCGTGGGGCGACGGGGGTTGAAATCGGTGGTAGGGCCGAGAAGTGCGTCCTGCAACTCGAGGGCGCCCAGCAGCACGTCGCGATCGAGGGCCTTCATGTAGCTGCCGTGGACCCAGATGGAGCGCATGATGACGTCAGGGTCGACGACAGCACTGCTGCTGAGGGGCTGGGCGTCTGTCCACACATGATGGGGAAGGTTGGACACGCCGCTAGTGATGTTTGTCGTGTCGGTGGTGTAGAGGTGGGGGAAGAGATAGAGAAAAATAAAGACGACTGCTGTTGAGATGGGCAGCACCGTCTGGACATGGCGAGCGGCCCATGTGCCGTAGCGGGAGAAGGCGGCCCGAAGAGGGTGAGTTGGTGCCAGCACAGGGGCTTCGGTCGTGCTGTGCATGGTCAGTACGCGTGCTCTGGTGCACAGGGACAGGGCCGAGATAAGGCAGGGGGGGACGTACCCTCGAATCGGGTAGAGGAGATACCACAGCATAATGGCCGAGGGGGGGGGGCCTCGGGGCTACTACCCGTGTGTTTGTTGAGTTGGGGGGCCGATCCTCCCGAGCATTGCTCGTACGTGCCGGCAACAAGGGGAGGGCCGTCTCCGAACAAACAACCCGGCGACGGGGATGATGTTGATGAGGGGGGGCCGAAAAGGGGGGACCGCGGATCGGCGTGAAGGGATGGGGATGGGGATGCTGTGGGGACTGGGGCCAGCCTAGCAGCGAGCCACCCTTGATCTAGCCGTCCGACGCTATAAGATGAGATCCATGGTCGCGAAATGGTGTTCTGTACAGTAGATAGGTAATGATGGAACTCGGGCGGTCCTTTCCGGTCGTCGGGGCGGGAGACGGGAGGATCAAGGAACAAAGGGGAGCCAGGGCCGGAGCCGGCAGTAGTGGTAGTGGCAGCGGTAGCGGCAGTCGAGGTACGGCGTGGCGGCGATTGGCTAGCGGTGTGTGGTAACTGGTTCCCGCGGCGCGACCAGGGACTCGGGGACCTGAGGGCAGGGGCTCCGGGGTCGACAAAGGTGGCGGGGATGGTGTCGAGAAAGAAGAAACCGAGGGATTGGGAGCCGAGGACGGCCCGTCGTCGTCGTGGTATGTGTGTGCGCGGTCGCGGTTGTGGTCGTGGTCGTGGCCGTGGTCGTCCGTCGCAAGGGGTCACACGGGTCGAGACTGAAGACGCAAAGGTGAGACACTCAGTTGCAGCTCGGCGCACTCGGCGGCGGCGGCGGCGGTGGCAGCGAAGAGGTGAGAGGTGAGAGGACAGAGGGACCCAGGTGATCAGGATATTGGTCGGGTGCGCATCGCCGGCAGTCGGCAGTCGGAGACTCGAGAGACGTCGTCAACGGGAAAAAAATCAATCGGATTGATGGAGTGCTTCTGTTTGTCGACGCAGGCTCGCAGGGTCTTGGGCTTGGGCGTGGGTCATGACCGTCATGCGAGCTGCAGTGCCTCTCACCTGTGACTGTGACTTCTCTCTGCGAAGACTGCGATTGGCAAGGGGCCGGGGATGGGAATCCGAGAATTCGATGGAAAATGGTGGGTGTGGGTGCCCGAGTACTGGACTGCTGGCAAAGGGGGGGCTGGAAGTGCTGTATTTCAGTGCACGGCTCCCTTGCTGGTCCTTGTTCGACGGACACGGACCGTGCACGCAGGGGTGAGTGAAACAGATCTCGTCGCTCTCCTGATTTTCCACCTCTTTTCTCCTGACCATCTTCCCACAAGACGGCGACAACATGCAACAAATGGTACCGTACAGAACACCGTCGCCAAGTGCTTGGACATGGCCACCAGCATTGCCCAGGAAAGCAGCCTCTCGGCAATATCAAATCAGCCCCAGGCCATGGCGTTGGAGGCGTCAATTGTGACCAGAGATGCAGGCTTGCCATCTCGATCAGTCCAATTCTGTCATGTTTTTTGATCGTATTGTATTTGGCATCGCGATGAGGGGAATGTGGTCCAACATGAAGGCGGGGAGCTCCCGTTTGTCGTGAGCGAACATGTGGGGCTTCTTTTTGGGGTCATCGCTGTAAAATTCAACCTCGGTTTTCACATGAGGACAACATGCTCTGCGACCATTATATCCCGAACACCATATTTCTCGAGTACATAGAGGTCCATTGCTGGCTCAACATTGATCAGTCCCTCAAAATAAACCATGGAAAAGAAACCAACCAAAATGGACGAGGCCATCACCGAGCTCATCACGTCGTACAACGAGCTCAACAGCTCCTCCATCATCGAGCTGCACCACGAGCCCAGCCCCCTCGAGTTTATGCGCTTCGTCGCCAAAAACACCCCCTTTGTCGTCCGAGGCGGAGCCGCCGACTGGAAAGCCATACGAACCTGGTCCGTCGACTACCTGAAGGCGACCCTCGCCGATGAGCAGGTCAATGTCGCCGTAACCCCCTTCGGGTACACCCCCCATCCCCTACCCCCTTTCCAGAGTCAACAGACACTCACCCACCCCCCCCCCCAGCAACGCCGACGCCCCCACCCCCCACCCCGACGGCTCCCTCGTCTTCGCCAAGCCCTACGAAGAACTCCAGTCCTTTCCCGAGTTCCTCGACTACCTCATCCAACAAGAGCACAACCCAGACGACAGCCCGTCAGAGGTTCGATACGCCCAAACCCGTAAGCCCCCCCGCCGTCCCTCCCTTATCTTCACCTCCACCCAGCCACCAACACCTCCCAGAAAACAACAACCTCCCAACCGAATACCCCCTCCTGGCCCCGGACGTGCCCACCTCCATCCCCTTTGCCCACATCGCCCTCTCCCCACCCACCAACTCGCCCGCATCCCCCGCCCAGCAGCAACACACCCTCCCGGACGCCACCAACCTCTGGATCGGCAACTCCCACTCCACCACCGCCCTGCACCGCGACGCCTACGAAAACATCTACGTCCAGGTCCGCGGCCGCAAGGAGTTTGTCCTACTACCGCCGGCGTGTCAGCCGTGCGTGAACGAGACGTCCCTAAGAGGTGCCACCTACCGCCGCCGCACTCCCTCCTCCCCTGGCCCGAGTGAGGGCGAAGGTGAAGGGGGCCTGGAGTTGGTCCTCGACGCAGACGGCAACGAAGATGGGGACGAAGGCGAGGGCGAGGTCCCGTTCGCGCCCATCTGGGACCCGGATTACCCCGCCCAGCGGGCGACAAGGTGGTCGCCGCTGGCGCGGGCGGTGAGGGTGGAGTTGGGGGAGGGGGATATGCTGTATTTGCCTTGCTTGTGGTGAGTTCTTTCTCTTTTTCACTGTCTGGTGCTGGGGAGGGAGCTGACGGGAGCAGGTATCACAAGGTCTCGCAGGAGTGTGGGGACGAGGGGATTTGCGTGGCGGTGAACTATTGGTATGTTGTTCCTTTCCCTTTCCTATCCATGATGAGGGCTGAGCTGATGATGGTGGGTGGAGGTATGACATGGACTTTGCCGGACCGTTGTATCCATTCAGTAACTTTGTGAGGGCTGTTGGGAGGTTGAATGCGCAGTCGGGGTAGATTCAGAGAGAGAGGCAGTGGTTTGTGGATTGGTAATTTTCCCATTGTGATAGAAACCTAACGTCAAGATAGGCTCTCACTCTTTTTCCGCCATCCATCCGGTGGGTATAAAACGCAAACAAACACCTCCCACCGTCCATGCCATCCCAGTCCCAAAACACCCTTATTCCAAACCCAAAAAACACCATTTTCCAACCCCTGGATCCGGATCCAGGGGATTCCAACACCCAAAGCCAAGCCCACCTACCCAAACCCCCAACAAAAGAAAAGTCCAAAGAACCTGGAAATCAAGAATAACACCCCCCCCTCTCCACCCTCTCCACCCCGACCTCCCTCCCAAACCCACACCTCCCCGGGACCATCCCCTCCCCCCTCCTCACCACCCCCCACCTTACCCTCCCTCTCTCCAACCCCACCCCCATCCTCCCCCCGGAACCAGACCCACCACACCTCGCCCCCAAAACCGCACTACAGCTCCCCCCCCTCATGACCATCGGATTCCCCCCATCCACCCCCACCGCCTCGGCCCGCCTGGCCCCAAGCCCAACAACCCCAACCGCCACCCCCACCAGCCCCGCCACCAGCCCCAGCAGCGCCGTCCCGCTCATGACGAGGTAATCCACCCCGTCCGCCTCTGTCCCGCCGAGGCGCATCGTAACGGAGAAGAAACTCTGGCCGACGAGAAAGTCCAGCCCGATAAAGACGGTGGCAAGGAGCCACGACATCCACCGCGGAAGCGTCAGGAATATCGACGTCCGCTGTTCCCCCTCGGGTCTGGAGGAGACGCGCAGCGGCTTTGCCGGGGCCGTGGCAAAGACGGAGGATTCGTGCGAGAGGTGGTATGTCGTGAGGAGGGCGTTGGTCGCGAGGTAGAGGGTGAAGAGGAGCATGTGCGCGGCACCTGGGATGAGCGCCGCTGTGGCGGGGGATACCGAGGTCGGCAGGCGGAGGGCGGAGTGCGGTGTTATACTCCCGAACGGGGAGAGTCGGGACGTCGGGTCGGAGAGGAGGGTGTGTGTCAGGCCGGTGGCGGCGAGGGCGGTGGTCGTTGCCCAGACGAGCAGGGTATAAAGCCAACGCGGAAGGGATGGGGATTGGATCCAGTAGTGCGAGGACGGGAGGTAGTATTTCGCCGAGTCGAGGCCCCAGCGGGATTGGCGGACGTCGGATTTGGTGAGGAGGGAGGAGACGGCGTTGGTGGTGGTTGGGTCGGGGGATTGGAGGAAGGAGGCGATGGCGTCGCCGAGGGTGGCGAGGGGGTGGAAGCGGGAGAAGAGGAGGAGCGCGGTGGTGAGGAGGGCGAGGAGGTGGAGGACGGCGATGGCGCCGAGGAGGGGACCGTTGAGGAGGAGGGAACAGGTCGGCGGTGGGGAAGGGCGGGCGAGGCAGTATTTGAGGGGGGCGCGGTTGCGGGGGATGGCGGTACCGGAGGAGGAGGTCTGGAGGACGGAGCTGGTGGGGGAGTTGGTGTCGGTGATGAGGAGGGCGGCGGAGAAGCGGGTCGAGAAGACGCCGCCAAGCTCTTGGAGGCAGGTGGTGGTGGTGAGGTTTGTGAGCTCGCCCCGGTTGGCTTGTTGTTGGAGGGAGAGGATGTCGAGACGGGTGAGGAGGCCGCTGTTGCTCGACGTGTCGTTGCTGAACTGGGCACCGGTGAGAAATGACTCGGTCGCCAGCACCAGCTTGAAGTCGGAGGTTGTCATGGACGTGACAATCACGCCGTTGTAACTGTTCAGGTCAGCACAGTCCAGCCATCCCCGAGGAACGAACACTCACATGACCTGGGTCAAGGCCGCCGTGAGGAGGATCACGACGGCCATCGCCGTCCGCCTGGCGTCGATATACGCGAGGTTGCGGAAAGACGGCACCCCAATATCCAACCACTCCCTCTTGGAATGCGCCACGTCGACCTCCTCCCTCATCGGGCTACCGAGGACCTGAAAGACGTAGTTCCCTCCAGCAACAGTAGCGACAACCATGACGCTGATGACAGCATGCAGGCTCCAGCCGATGGTCGACGCCGTCTCACACGACCCCGAAAAGAGAACCGACTGGCCCCCGCTGCCAAACCCACGAGCAATGGCGAAGACCAGCCCAACAACAGCAACCACCAGCATCAACCCGGACAGCAAGACATTCAACGCCACCCCAGCGCGCCATCCCACCATGAACCGCCTCCACCCCCTCTCCGGCTTCTCCCTCGACCCCGACAGAATATGCCGGTTCTCATCATAATCCCCCGCCGATCCCATCTGGCTCGGCGTCGGCCCCAGATCCCTAAACCCTTCAAAGTCGGCGACCCGCGACTGGTGCGGCCGGTGCTGGTGCGCAATGTCGACGCCGCGTTCGCCCAGCTTTCCGCCGTTGCGCTTCCGCCTCGCGACCGACTCTGGCGTTTCCCCGCGGATATAGTTGCGCACATAGTCGGGGATGATGTCCTCGTCGAGCGAGGCTTGGTCGGCGTCCCTCGATCGCTTCGGCTGCCAGGTGACGGGACGGCCGTAGGCCCAGGTCGCGGTGGGTGTCGCGGGGACTTCGGTCTCGGTTGATACGCTCTGGAAGGGCCATTGTACTGTTTGACGGCCGCGTTGGACGCGACGGTCGGCGGGGAGGGAGTCTTGGACTCTGGGCATGGTTAGGGACTGAAGGGAGTGGAGGGGTGGGTGTACGCACCGGGTCATCTGCTGGACTTCGCCATTCTCGTCCCATGTGTAGCGAAAGGTGGACTGCCCGTGGTCTCGGGGAGGTATTACTATCTCCATCCCGACTGGTGGTGAGGACTGAGGATGAGATGGAGAGCAAGAGACATGTGGAGGTATGCCACCTGTTGGACAGTCAAGGCGCAGAGCACATCCCAGAGGCTGTAGATGTCAAGAAGATGCGACACTAGCATAAGAAAGGAAGACAAGACATAGGATGACTGGTGGCTGAGGCCGACGGCCCCAGCAGGGGTCGTGGGGGTGGCATATATGTGAGCTCCCTCGCTCCGCCCACGGTCGGTAGGTTTGGAAACATGCCGAGCCTTGCCCCCCCCCGAGCCTCTCACCATCTCGTTCCCAGGTAACATCCAACAGCGGCCGTCGGGATGGCGGTGCCCCTCTGCGTTGGACATCCGGTAGCAAATGGCGGCAGGGGTTTCGTGCCCCGCCCTCGTCGTCCCGCACCCTCCAGCTCCTTCAGGTCAAGGTGGGTGAGGTGAGGATGGGACTGGGCAGGGGGCCACCAATGACGGGAGGGCGTCAGGGCTGACCGGGGTGTCTATAATAAGAGAGACTTTATGCAAGTCGGTTTTCGCCCATCCTCCCACCAATTGCTGCGTGTTTCGCAATGTAGGCCAGACACGAGGGAAATGTTTGATGAGAAGGACTGCGGCCAGGTCCAGGGCAGTCTGTCTGTCTGTACTGAGAGTGAGAGTCTCTGTCTGTCTCTCTGTCCCTCTGTCCCTCTGTCCCACCAGAGAAGGCCGGCGGCCGGCATGCGAGTTCGCCAGAGGTTACATTGGGGAGAGAGTGCCGACGACGTGCCGGATGGCTGCATGCGATCGAAGCCACGGCTCGTGGGCGCACGGTTTCAGAGCTTGGGCTCCAAAATAGTCCCGTCTTTGCAGCAGCCTGCATCGGATGGCCGTTTTCCAACCGCCGACTGTGCAGATAGATGACTTGACGTCTGTCGACGGGAGCTTTCTTTAGCATCGTCGGCGAGATATGTACATGTCGACGGCAGTGGGAGGAAAAGCTTGACCAAGCGGTTTCTATTCCCAGACGAACTTCAAGTTCGGTCTTTGATCTGCGACTCGCTTGGATTGCGTCCTCTGCCTCGTGCGGGGTGTCCGAGAGCCTGGGTTGACCGTTTCTTCCTGGGTGAAATCATTCATGCCGCGTCCCGTCCATCATGACCTGGACCTGGGACTCGTGGCGGCCACAATGTCAACCAGGACTCCTCATCCCTTCTCCGAGGTGGGCCTCGAGTTAGGTCGCCGTCAATGCAGTGCTGGGGAGGCTCCGGTTGGTGGCCAGTCGATGAGAGCTGGCTTCTTCATGGCATGTCGTGGACGGTGAGCAGTCAGCAGTAGTACAGTCGTATTGAGGATTGATTGAGGATTGATTGAGGGTCGTGATGGCGGAGACGGGAGTTCGGGGGGGTGCTTCACTGTGGTGACATGGCCGAACCCCTTCATCTTGCCCTGCAGCCCCGAAACGTAGCGCACCGGCGACCAACATGTTTTCGGAGAGAACATGATATATTCCGCGCCGTGCTCCCCTCGGTCGCTACCAATGTTCCGTCGGTCCTGTCTGGTCTTTTGGTGGGTTGATTGCTTGCCCGCGTGTTTCTCGGTCGGCAACCACGCAACTGGAGCCGACACGAGGATGCTGGAAACGGGCGACGTCGACGGTTCTGAAATGGCGAGAAACCAGTTGATTTGCTCATTGGCAGAAATATTGATGATTGAGGGTGGTGAGGCCGACAGTGAAGGTGGTGAGAAGCTGGCAATGTTGGCTGAATTCAAGCTTCGCTCATCGAGATTCGAAGGTGCTGTCGTCAGCTCATCGATTTTCCGTATGACTTCACATGGGTGGATATCGGTGTTTCCGCCTCTTCGCGCTCGCCAGGCCGCCGCTTCGCAAGATCGCTCCCTGATACCCAACTGTCGGTTCCATGGTGTTGTGCATGTCGGATCGTCGCGCCCAAAGCACCGCCCATGGGCCATGAACTCGTCATCTTATCGCAACCCCAACCCTTATCACACATTCACCTTGCCCCTCACCGCTCACCTAGGTGAGCCAAACATCCCACCACGTAGCTTCCACCGCTGCCGCATCGCAACACCAACACCAAGACCCCCCTCTACGAACCCAAACCACACCACACCCCCGACAACCCGAAAGCCCCCCCCCGAACCGCAACCATGGACCCCTACTCCGCCGAGGGCGAACTCATCAACATCCACAACCACTTCCACCAAGGCCAATACCAAGCCGTCGTCGACTTTGACACGTCGGCTCTCTCACCCGACAACGCCCTGCCGGCGCGCGTGCTGCAGCTGCGCGCGCGCGTCGCCCTCGGCCAGGCCTCGGCCGTGCTCGCCGACGTCAAGGGCGAGACGGGCACCGCCCCGGAGCTCGAGGCCGTGGCCGCGCTCGCCGCCCAGGCGCTGGGCAAGACAGAGGCGGCGGTCAAGGCGGTCGAGAGGCTGGCGGCGACGGCGGGGGACAACGCGACGGTGCAGACGCTGGGCGGGACGGTGCTGGCCGCGGCGGGGAAGGCGGAGGAGGCGCTGGCGTTGCTGGGGAAGCATGAGGGGAACTGTGGGTTACATTGACACCGGTGGTGATGGGGAGATGATTGCTGACGGTTGTGCAGTGGAGGCGGTGGCGCTCATTGTCCAGATTCACCTGCAGCAGAACAGGAACGATCTCGCCGTCAAGGAGGTCGCTGCGGCGAGGAGGTGGGCGCAGGATAGTCTGCTGGTGAACCTGGCCGAGTCGTGGGTGGGGATGAGGCTGGTGAGTTCTCCGCCATGGGGGTTTGATAGGCCAAAGCTGATGATGTTGGATACAGGGCGGCGACAAGTACCAACAGGCATTCTACGTCTTTGAGGAGCTCGCACAGGCGCCCGCGACATCGTCGGTGCGGAGTCTCGTCTCCCAGGCCGTCGCCGAGCTGCATCTCGGCCGAACAGAAGAGGCGCAAGCCGCGCTGGAGGAGGCCGTGAAGAAGGAGCCTGGGTTTACAGAGGCTATTGCCAATCTGCTGGTGCTGAGTGTGGTGACCGGAAAGGACCCCAAGGAATTGACGAGGTATGCCCTCCATATCTGTTGTTGAGAAGCAATACTAACACGCCGACAGCGCCCTGGAAAACACAGACCCCCAACACCCCTTCCTCTTGGACTTGGCGGAGAAGAGTGAGCTGTTTGACAAGGCGGCGACCAAGTACAAGGCCAAGGTTGCGGCGTAGTTTGGGTGTGTCTGGGATAGATGACGATTAATGGCTACAGCAACCCGTTAGACAAAAGGGGATAGCGCATTTGAGACAGCGTTGCGAAGAGATGCTAGCTCATGGCAGCATTCTATGACTGAATGAAGAGGCATTACAAGTCCCGAGTTTCCCTACTTCCAGGACGGTGACCCACGGGGGTTGTTGTTGGGACCAACTCGTCTGCCTTTGTCACTTCCATCTGGCAGAAAAGCAACTTTGCCATCAGCAGACATGGTCATGCCCAACCCTGGTTCTTAAACCCCTGAGTGTACATATATATATATATATATATGACGCCGGTTGAAGTTCCAGACTGGGAGTGCTTGAACAGACACCATTATTATGAACCTCCCTATCCCCCATCTCACCCTCCTCCACACCCGCGAGACGTCTAGCACTACCATCGGTGAGCCCATCCCGCCTTCGTACGATGGGCGATAGCTGACCCCTGAGATTATAGGTTTGGTGGTAGTCTTGGGCATCCACACTTTGATCGTACTTTGCGGCCTCGCGACGTGTATCATCCCCTGCATTAGATCTTGTATTAGAAAGCGAAAACTTACGAGGGCGGCGCGTCTGCAGGACTTGGAGGCGGCCCGGTCAAGGCGGGCACCGAGGATGCCTGAGATGGGCAGAGGCCACACACTCGACCGTTGTAGCCTACCGCCAACTGCTTGATCTTCATTTCTGGGTCTGTTGTTCAGGAGGGGGAGCGGGTGTTGATGAATATTACACCTTGGAGCTCGTCGAATCTCACTCCCATTGTTGTTGGCACCGACTCGTCTACCTTTTAAGCAACATGTCCATCAGAAGACATGGCCATCCCGACTCTCGATCTCAAGGCTCCGAACTCAAGTACAGACATGTACACATCGCCTGTTGCTCTAATCCGTATACGTTTTCGGCGAGGCTCATCACCACGCTGACGGAGAGGGCAAGATTGATGATGAGCTGGCCCAATCTGGAGAGAATACATCATTATTTTGGTGAAATGTGCCGCTTTTCCGTGTCCAAGTGAAATGGTCCCAAGACCACATTACGGACAACTTGAAGGCGAATGGGCAATGTTCCGGTGCCAAACATGAACTGACCCGGTGTTCCACCGGCTTTCCTCCGTGGTTACGGTCCACTCCCGATCAGTTCTATAGGCTGTGAAATGATCCTATCGGTGCAATGCCCGAATCTCACGGCGTCGGGCCCTATCGGGTGAGGTGCCGGTCGTGGAGGTGGTGGTTGGACGGTATGACGCTTCGGGGAAATAAAGGTAAAAAACAGTATAAAACCCCCGAGCTGGTGATAAATCAGGAAAGGCCACTCTGCCGGTGAGAGGGAGCGGCGAGGTTGACAGACAGCGTCAAGCCGGGAGTCGATCCATGATTTGGGTTCCGGTCAAGGTTTGGGCCATGGCGTAGGAGGTCGCCACCCCAAAATACACCGGGCACCGCCAGGTTTGACCAGGTTTGACCAGGCTCACCATCTCGCATGCTTTTTTTGTTGATTTCCCCCCTTCCCAATCCCACTGAAGTCAAAATATTATTTTCATCGGCTGTTGCAAGGCGAATTGCAGTTGTTGAGGGGGTGTTCCCCATGACCCACTCATTTCCTTGATTCATCATTCAACCAAGACCATCCCTCGCCATTTGTTATCTGCCCTTTGCCGTTACACTCCCGCAAGCTCACAACAGCAACAGACAGAACAATACGCCCACGAGGCATCCACGTGGAAGCTGCGACCATGCTGCCTAGTCCAAGCTGTCACCTGCCACGCCTTCCCTCCCGTCAAGCCTTCAATCACACCAAAGCGCCCTGTTGACTCAGGCTGGAAGCCTTAACCCCCCGACTCCCTCATCACTCACTCATCACTCATCACTCATAACCGCCGTCCATCGACCCCTTCACTTATACCCCTAGACAATTCATATATCCCAACCTCGAAATCCTAGACTGTCTCGTCCCCCGTGTTCCTCGACGACCACCACGCCCCCAGTCCCGGTCGCACACTCACCACCCAGCCACCCTCAGTCAACCCCCGCTCCGCTTCTCCGTCTCTCTTCAACAACCTCACCCTCTTCCCTCGGCTTTCCAGAAACGCCACCAAGTTCCAAACAACCGACATGCCCACCTAACCCAGCCATGGCCACCACCACCACGCCCACCGCCCGTCCCCGCCTCGGCGACCTCATCAACTCGGCCACCCGCACCACCCACACCCACCTCAACAAGACCATCCTCTCGCGCCTCCCCCTCGCCCTCCCGCCCTCCACCACCACCCCCGACCTCTACACCACCGGCCTCCTCCACATCGCCCCCATCTACCTCCTCTTCGAGTCCCTCTGGCTCAACCTCGTCTCCCCGACCACCCCACCCCCCCCGCCATACCTCTCCCCCTCGGCCATCGCCCTCTTCCCGCACGACCTCTCCCCCTCCCCCTCCCCTCCCCCTCCCACACCTCCCCCCACCTGCCCCCCGCACATCCACCAAATCCTAACCAACCTCCTCCCCCCCTCCCTCCCCCGCACCCCCTCCCTCCACGCCGACCTCACCCTCCTCCTCGCCGGCGCCCCACCAGCCACCCCCCTCCGCCTCCCCCCTCTCACCTCGCCGCGCCTCGCCGCCTTCCTCTCGCACACGCGCCGCTCCGTCGCGTCCCGCCCGCACGTCCTCCTCGCCTACGCATGGGTCCTCTACATGGCGCTCTTTTCCGGCGGCCGCTTCATCCTCGCCACGCTCGAGTCCGCGGGCCCCGAGTTCTGGTCGGGCTCGTCCCCGCTGTCGTTC
Organism: Podospora conica; assembly: GCA_030685255.1. Taxonomy (NCBI): domain Eukaryota; kingdom Fungi; phylum Ascomycota; class Sordariomycetes; order Sordariales; family Podosporaceae; genus Podospora; species Podospora conica. The sequence goes on from MU839475.1 coordinate 43,056, forward strand.
TTCCGCTTCCCCGGGGAGAACAACGGCGAGGACGAGGTCAAGGGGGCGTTTAAGGCGCGCCTTGCCGAGCTGGAGGCCGGGCTGAGTGAGCGGGAGGTGGAGCAGGTGGTGCAGGAGGCGCGGTGCGTTTTTGAGAATCTGGTGCTGGTTGTCGGGGAGTTGGATGTCGCCACTGCTACTGCGCCGTCGTCGCCGCCGCCGCTGGTGGGCATGGCGGGGCACGGGCGGAGGAAGTCATCCGGCGAGAGCAGCGACTCGGGGTGGGTGGCGAGTCTGATGCCGAGGATCCTGACGGGAAGGGTGAGGGACAGCGTGTCGTTGGCGAGGGAGAGGGGGATGGGGGTTGTGCGGGGGCGAGGGAAGCTTGTTGGGGAGGACGAGGGGCTTGGGAGGGTGGACAGTGTGGTGCCGGTGCTGGGGGAGGTGGAGAGGCAGGTCAGGGACATGGTGGCGGATGACGTCGAGGACGTGATGCCGGTCAAGATGGTGAGGTTTGATACTGGGACGCTGCGGAAGAGGTCGCAGGGCGGGGATGGGGCTGGGGATCCTTTGGGGACGCGGGGGCTGGGGATGAGGAACTTGGTGTTGCTCTTGGGGATGTTGGGGATGGTTTGGGCGTTGGGGAGGGGGTGGTGGGTTTGGTGATGGTATGGTCTTCATGACGAAATGTAGTGTTTGGAGTTGCACATTTTGTGGATGGGTTTGATTAGCTGGATATCTTCCTTATTGATGACGGCATGCTTTGATGATGGGTACCTTGTGCGAGTGATCTCATGATATTGAAACAACAGACCTCGCCCGGTCCAGCCAGCTCACTGACAACGGAGACAGAGATAGGGTAAAAGTGCCAAGGTTTATATCACCACAACGCTACCTATTCTCACTGCTTCCTAGCGCGATATTCCCTCTCTTTGATCGTCCTCCCTCCAAGACAGCAACGCCAAGAATGCCAACTGTGTGCCGAGTTCGGTGCCTCTGCCTCGTGAGGTCCTGTCTCCCCCTCCAATGCAATGACAAAATCGCCAATGAGCCCAACAGCTATGCCCCCCCAAGGTCATCCAGGCCTTGGTGTTTGATTTCCTTCTTGTCGTTCCTCCTCTTGTTCGTCGAGTTCCAACATCCTGACAAAGAAAACCGTCGTCTGGTTTGTGTCCAGTCACCATCTCTCTGCTCGTCTCTTCGGGTATGCCCTCCGTACTCCAACACCTCCCCCCAGAAACCTCCATGAAACAAACCCGCTATGCCAACACCCAGCCCAACACAAAGTAAAAAAAGGATCCCTCCTTCTCACCAATCCTCTCCATCCCCCTCCCACTTATCCCCCACATCCGCCCACCCACACCCCCACCTCCTCCCGCCCCCCTCCCCACCCAACCTCAAGTCCTTCGCCTCCTCCGCCCCCTCCCTCCAGCACCGCACCAACCAATCATCCCCCACCGTCACCAACCGCCCCTGATTCGTCCACGCCAGCGCCCCCACCTCCTTCTCATGGCCCCTGACCAGCGGCGTCCCCCGCTTCACCATCGGCGTCGCGTCCGCCTGCCTCGAAAACAACCCCGTCATGCTGCTGGACCTCGAAAGTCCAGGCCGCGTCGCCGGCCGCTCGGGGAGGCTAGCCGTCGACGCCCCCACATAATATGTCTCGTCACTACCACTGCTGCGCAGCGCCGCCTGGATGTATCGCTCGTCCGTGGGGAAGAGGACGGCGCAGTTATCACTACTGCCGACAGCCAGCAACTCCTCGCGGCCGTCGACGGCGGGGCGGATGGCGGATTTGACGTAGAAGCTCGTGGCCTTGAGCATGGGGTGGCGGAAGCCATACAGCGGGCCGAGGCCTTCCTGCGCCGTGTGGTGGTGGCGGCGGTGGCGCGGGGGGTCCTGGCCCGCGGGGGTGGGCTGGAGCTCGGGGGCGTGGCCGAGGACGAGGTGGGCCGTGCTGTAGGCGTAGACGGTATTGTCCTTGCACAGGGCGTACAGGCGGGAGGCGTCGCCGCCGAGGGTCATGGACGAGATGCCAAAAGGGCGGAAGGCGGCGTGGCTGGCGGGGGTGGCGGTGAAGGACACGGGGGTGCTCGTCTTGTGGTGGGTGCGGCTGGTGTGGATGGCGCGGATGTCCCAGAGCTTGATGCTCGAGTCGGCTTCACAGGCGGTGAGGAGGAGGTGCTCGCGGCCGGGGGGGAGGAACTGGACGGCTGTTACGGAAATTTCGTTTAGTCGACCAGGGACTTCGCCCATGCGAGCGACGTCTCCTGGGCCGGAGGAGGGCCCGGGAAGTTGATTTTTGGCAGGCTTAACGGGGCGTGCGTGGGCGTCATTGATGCTGTTGACTACGCAGCCGGGGATGACGGTCTTGGGCACCCGGCAGTGGAGACTTGTCCCCTCTGAGGCGGTGAACTCCTGGATGGGTCCTCCGCGGCACCGTAGATCCCAGATCTGAACGCTTCCGTCACGACCAGAGGTGGCGAGGACACAGTTCTCGCCACGGCCAGGCTGGAAGCGCACTTGCTTCAGAGAAGCAGTGTGGTGTACGAGCGAGGAGATGGGGGTCTGGGTCATGACATCGATGACCTTGCCGGTTTGATCGCCCGAGGCTGTCGCCAAAAGGTAGTCGTCGGTGGAAAAGTCGAGGTCGATAACGGCATTGCCGTGGGCAGGAAACGACACGTGGATTTTGGAAAAGTCCTTGGCCGTGTCCAAAAAACGTATATGCCCCTCCTCGTCACCGACGGCGACCAGGCTGTTCTCTGTATAAAGTCAGTCTCCGGTAAGTGATGTTCAGGGGCCTTTCCTGGCTTACTATGACAGCTGGTGACGCAGAACGGGATGGTCTGGGGTTTGTTTTCATGGCTGGTACAGAAGTGAGAATCTTCAGGTTTACTATAAAAGTTTGCCGTCTCGTTTCGCCAATCTGCAAAACTGCTGTCAGTAACTGAACAAGAGACAGAAGAGGGAGGAAGAGGTAACTCACCAGCTATGGGATGAGGCAGATCCCGGTCAACGGTCCGCGACTTGCCACCCGTCATCCTCTGGAGAATCTGGCCTTCGAATCCACGACGACCCAGCTGTACCGGTCTCCTGTACTCGGGTGACCGCCCGGGCAGTTCATCTTCATCCTCCTCTGCTTCCGACTCGTCTGTTTCATCCAGAATCTCGCGGGCGGGTCGGCGCAAACGAAGAGACTGAATAGGGCTCTGCAGACCTGGCCGGGTGCCGGGGGTCGCTAGGATGGCTGGCGAGGTATTCAACGGCGAGGGTAGCGAGTGGGGGACGTTGCTCGGTGTGTGGTGGAACTTTCTTCGCTTTGCGCCCCGGTACGAGGGGAGTTCGTCCTCGTCAGTCTCTTCGGACACGGCCTTGAGGGGGCTCGACGGCGTCTGGCACCGGTTAAGGGCGGGATCGGCGAGGTCCCGGAGGGCTCGGCGGGCGGCGCTGGGCTTGGACGAGACTCGGGATCGGGGGGTGAAGAACTTTTGGAATTTGCGGGGGGTGATGGACGGGTTTCGGCGTTCCTTGCCGCGACTGTTGGGGGCTCGAGGAGGCGACGACAAGAGGCTGTTAGAGAGAGTCGCCGAGCTCTTGGTGGCCGATGTTTGCTTGTCGGCCATTGTTGGCGGTCGGGAGGGCACCTGCCTATTGACGCCCGTGGCAATACGGGAGACGACAATAGGAAGGAGGACGGCGAATGGTGAATAGGACGAGGGTATTGAGGCAATGGACGGGGGGAGGTAGGTGGACAATGGGGGGAGGGTTGTCGTCGACGTCTACCACCAGACCCAAGATCCAAGAATGCTGAATAGGTGCGATGTGGTCGACAATGCCAACGCTGAGTTTTTGTTCAGACCGACTGCGATCGAACACAATATTTCTTTTCTCGACGAGATGGAAGAGGGGATTTGTCGCTGGCTGGGCACTTGGGACGAAGAGGGGAGTGAGTCTCCAGTCGTTGCTGGGACATTGAAGAGAGTGAGCAGGCATCTGGCCCGCCGTGGCAGCCCGGGTCAGGGCAGTGCCAGTGCTCAGCAGGGCCCTGCTGCTCCAGCCCACAGGGCCCGCTTCAAGACGCGGTCTCGCGCTGCTGGGGGCACCTAATGACGCGCCGTCTGGCGTGGGGTTTAATGGGCGCCATTCCCTTTCCAGCGCGATTGCCCGCTCCCATTGGCCGACACGTCTGGCCGCCATCCCAGTCGCCAGCCAACCACCCAGCGACCGACGCGAGCCCCACAGGTACCTGTCGCATGTACCTCGCAGCTCGCGCACCCCACTCGGTGCTTTTCACGCTTATCGCTTATCGCCCTGCAGCAGTGCTAAAAAAATTGGTGGGCAGCAGCAACGACGGCCTCTCTTCCGCCGTCTGCACCAGTGCACCGCCATCTCCACGGTCGATTCAGCGCATCACCACCTGCGCATCGCCCACCCCGACCCCGAGTCGACACCATGGCGATCCAGAAGAAGCACGGCAAGGGCCGTCTCGACAAGTGGTACAAGCTCGCCAAGGAAAAGGGCTACCGTGCCAGAGCCGCCTTCAAGCTGATCCAGCTCAACAAGAAATATGGCTTCCTCGAGAAGAGCAAGGTCGTGCTCGATCTTTGCGCCGCCCCCGGTGTATGTGGTGTCCCTCTCTGTGTGTCCATGTCTTCATATCATGATCTGACAGTGTGCTGTGTAGTCGTGGTGTCAGATTGCCGCCGAGACCATGCCGGCCAACAGCTTGATCATCGGTGTCGACCTGTCGCCCATCAAGCCCATCCCCAAGGTCATCACCTTCCAGAGCGATATCACGACGGAAAAGTGCCGCGCCACCATCCGGGGCCATCTCAAGACATGGAAGGCCGACTGTGTGCTGCACGATGGTGCGCCCAACGTCGGTACCGCCTGGGTGCAGGATTCGTTCAACCAGGCCGAGCTGGTGCTCCACTCGTTGAAGCTGGCCACCGAGTTCTTGATTGAGGGAGGAACCTTTGTGACCAAGGTGTTCCGGTCCAAAGACTACAACCCCCTGCTCTGGGTCTTCAACCAGCTCTTCACCAAGGTCGAGGCCACAAAGCCACCCTCGTCGAGAAACGTCTCTGCCGAAATCTTCGTCGTCTGCCGCGGATTCAAGGCCCCCAAGAAGATCGACCCCCGTCTTCTCGACCCCCGCTCCGTCTTCGAGGACCTGGCGGACCCGACCCCGAACAACGAGGCCAAGGTGTACAACCCCGAGATCAAGAAGCGCAAGAGAGATGGTTACGAGGAGGGAGACTGTATGTACCCCCCTTTCTGGCGATGCGCCACAGCTGCTAATAGCCCACAGACATCCAGTTCAAGGAGATCCCCGCCAGCGAATTCATCAACACCATCGACCCCATCGCCATCCTCGGCCAGTACAACAAGCTGTCGTTTGACCAACCCGCCAACGGAGATGTCGCCCTCGCCGCCCTCGACAAGCTCCCCGAAACAACACCAGAAATCCGCCAGTGCTGCCTCGACTTAAAGGTCCTCGGTCGCAAAGAATTCAAGCTCCTCCTCAAATGGCGCATGAAGGCCCGGGAAATCTTTGGGTTCCCCTCCAAGAAGAACACGGCGACCCTGTCCGAGGAGGTGGCCGTGGTCGAACCAATGGACGAGGAGATGCAGATTCAGGAGGACCTCCAAAAGATGAAGGAGAAGGAGAGCTCCAAGAAGAAGCGGGAGAGGAGGCGCGGGAACGAAAAGAAGACCAAGGACATCATCCGCATGCAGATGAACATGACGGCGCCCATGGACATTGGTATGGAGCAGGACGGCCCCCGCGGTGAGGGCGCCATGTTCAAGCTCAAGACGATCGACCAGGCGCACGTCATGAACCGGATAGCCAAGGGCAAGATGGTGGTCGTCAGCGAGGCCGACGAGCGGCGGGAGCGAGAGCGCGACTCGGGCCTTGGTTCTTCGGGGGAGACGGACGATGAGAGTGACGAGGATGGCGATGCTCTGGAGACGGAACTTGACCAGCTCTACGATCAATACAGGGAGCGCAAGGCCGAGTCGGATGCCAAGTACCGCGCCAAGAAGGCGAGGCAAGAGCACGACGACGAGGAGTGGGAGGGTGTGTCGGCGGACGAGAAGGACAGCGACGACGAGGAACTCGAGGGCTTTGAGGAGGAGAGCAGCGACGAGGAGGGCGATGCTGAGGATGAGGATAAGCCACTCATCACAGACCTGGACGATACACCATCTGAGGCGAATGGGCTCTCCAAGCGCGCTGCTGGGTTCTTCAAGCAAGACATATTCAACTCCATTCCGGGTATCTTGGACTCTGACGACGACGAGGAAGCCGAGGAGATGGACGTCGAGGTCAAAAAGACAGTCGTGGAAGCCAAGACAACAACCAAGGAGCCCGCCACCAAAAAGACCAAGAAGGAAAAGGCCGCCCCGCCACCAGCCGACGCGGAGGAATCCGACGACGGCGGCTTCGAGGTCGTCAAGAACACCAAAAACACCGACGACGACTGGGAAGAGCACGAGAAGCGTACCAAGGATGGGAAACCAAGTAAGCCCCTTCCCACCTCCCGTTCCATCCCCAGCCCACACTAACCAACCCCCGCAGACATCGACATTATCACAGCCGAAGCCATGACGCTCGCGCACCAGCTCGCGTCCGGCGAAGCCACGTCGTACGACCTCGTCGACGACGGCTTCAACAAGCGCGCCTTTAAGGACCGCGACGGCCTCCCCGACTGGTTCCTCGACGACGAGGGCAAGCACGACCGGCCGCACAAGCCCATCACCAAGGCGGCGGCCGACGCTATCAAGGAGAAGCTGCGGGCATACAACGCGCGGCCGATCAAGAAGGTGGCCGAGGCGCGCGCGCGCAAGAAGTTCAAGCAGGCGCAGAAGCTGGAGAAGCTCAAGAAGAAGGCGGATATCGTGGCGGGCGACGAGGGTCTGTCGGAGAAGGACAAGGCGAGCAGCATCGCCAAGATGATTGCCGCGGCGGGGAGGAAGAAGAGGCGCGCGCCGACAAAGGTGGTGAAGGCGGCGGGGTCGAATCGGGGTATCAATGGGCGGCCGAGAGGTGGTGAGTATTTCTTGCTTCCGGGCATCTACAGTTCAGCGCTAACAGTATGTGACAGTCAAGGGAAGATACAAGATGGTGGATCCGCGGATGAAGAAGGAGGTGCGGGCGCTCAAGAGGGTGGCCAAGGGGAAAAAGAGGTAGTCGGTTGCGTGAGATGGCGGCGGAGGAGTGGCTGGCTGTATAATCTGGCGCGTGTTGGTACATATCAATCAAGGCGATTTGGAGCAATTCTTGTGGAATACACTGGCTTTCCCATGGAATCATGCATTCTGGTTCATGCAATGCCTTTTGGTGTGAGATGTGCATGTTGGTGGGAGAGGGGGCTGGCTGTTGGTTGGGCACTTTGTCTACATATCAGCATGAGCGAAGTGCTGGTAAAAAGGGGGGGAGTACAAGTGGGTGAAGCAGGTGTTTGGTGTCGTCAAGTGATTTTTCTCTCTCAACCAACATCGTCGGCGTCATCATGCTGGGAGTTGTTGGCGATATATGTTTGCTGCAATTCATTTTCCCAACAGAAGGTGTACCAGACAGCCCATCTCAACTCCCTTTTCTGCGACGACAAGAGAGAACCCGTACAAGCAACAGGAGCGAAAAGTTGGCGGCAGTGGTAAAATACAGCTCTCTTCTTCTTCCTGGCAGCAGTAAAAAAGGATTACAGCAGACAGACAAAAATGAAGGACCGCTCGTGAGTTGAACACGAGACCTACCGGAACCACTTGCTCCACCGAATCGCCGAGGCGAGGGGAATGGAACGCTGCAGCCGGTTGCTCTACCACTGAGCTAGCGGTCCTTTGCTGAATTGGATGAGAGACAGTAGCGGTAATGGGGTCCATGAGTGGCATTCAGTGGAGCGAGCAGGCGAGTCATAGGTGCTGCAGTGGCTGTGGACCCTGTGGTGCATTCCACTGCTTCGAGAAGGCAGGCTGGAAGCAAGGGATGGGGATGTTCTTTTTCATTCTCTGCTGATCTTGGTTGGACTCTGGAAATACCAGCAACGGCGCATCACTCAGATCGAACCAGATAATAAAGGCCACCTCCTCCTGATACTCCAAAACAACAGAACAGAAAGGGCTCTTGGTAAACAAAACTGACTAATCTGACATCTTCTGAACTCGCCCAAAACGAAGGAGGAAGAAATAAGAAAAAAAGACCAAAACTCCCCAAGCACAACCTTCAACTCCAATCTTGAATCCGGTCAACACCTCCAACCCCAAGCACAATTCCAACCACCCCCCTTTTCACCCCTCACTCCTCAACAGCATTACCAACATCATCACCACCTCCCCTCCCTCAACCTCCCCCCTCTTCCTCCACACCATCTACCTCCCCCCCCCACCACCACCACCGTTCCTCCCCCCCATCCCCTGACCTTGTCCCATCCCCTGCCCCTGCCCCTCCCCCAGAATCCCCACCCCCCACCCCCCCTCCTCCAACTTCCTCACATCCCCCCCCGCCGCCGCCACCGCCTTCCTCACCGCCTCCCCCAGCTTCCTCTTCTGCTCCTGCGCCTCCCTCTCCCTCCTCGCCTTGGTCTTGGAGCTCCCGCTGGGCGCGACCCCCGTCATCAGCACCCTGTGGTCCTGCGGGGTATAATTGACAAAACCATCCTCGGCGACCTCCTCGTCCTCGTCCTCGTCCTGCTCCTCGTCGTCCATATGCTGCTGCTGCTGCTGCTGCTGTTGGTGCTGGTGCTGATGGTAGGGATGGTGCCCGTGGTGGTGGTAATTCGTCCCCATCGCCGGCAGCGACGGCGTCCGTCGCGAGGTCGGTTTCCTCGGGCTCCCGCTGCCGCCTCCCCCGCCGCCGTTGGAGAGGAGGGTAGTTTCCAGGTGCTGCTGGTGGTGATGCGAGGACGTGCGCCGCCCCGTCCAGGACTTGCGCTTGCGGATGGCGGACGACGGGGTCGACGGCTCCGGGACGGCGGAGCCGCCGCCGCCGCCGGTGGAGCGGAGCATCTGCATCGAGGCGCTGCGGCGGTGGAGGCGGGCGGGCTGGGTAGGGGACGACGGGACCGAGGGGCCGCCGCCGCCGCCGCCCGAGGCGGTGCGGCGCGACGAGGACGACGGCTTGCGCGGGGATTGCTGCGAGGAGGGGGGAGGGGGGTAGTGGTGGCGCCGGGCGCCGGAGGAGGGGGCGCGCGGGGCCTTGGTCAGGCGGCGCGGGGAGGTGGCGGTGGCCGGTGGGGGCGGGGGCGGGTAGTGGTAGTGCTGGCGCGGGGGGTGGAGGACGGCCGGGGGCGGGCCGCCACGCGGCTGGGGCATGTGGATCATGAGGCCGGAGAGGGAGAGGTTGGAGGAGGACGAGGAGAAGGATGGGTGCGGGGGCATGTTGGTGAGGTGCTTGGTGGACGACGTGTTGAAGAACTCGGGGTCGTCAATGTCCATCTCCATCTCGAGTTGCGGGACCGAGTTGTTGGGGTGCGTGGCAAAGGGGTCGCCCCACCAGAAGCCGGGCTGGGGGGCGCCGTGGAAGGGTTGGGCCATGTCGGGGGTGGGCATGTCCCAGGCGGCCATGGAGGCGGTGCTGTCGGTGGTGACGAAGCCGCCGTTCATCAGAGGCGTGTGGAGGGGCGTGTTGGGCATGGCTCCGTTGTGCAGCCGCGCGTCGGTAAACGGGTCGCTGATGAACCCGTTGATGAAGCCTGCGTCGGTACTGGTCGAGTTTGTGGACATGCCCCCCGGCATTGATACCGTCAGGGGCGGGGACAAGGGCGCCTTGCTGCCGGTTGGCCGTGGCCGGCCGGATGACTTGGCCGGTCCCATCTGCGCCCGGGAGATGTCCGACGGGGCCACCATCTGCGGCTGCTGTGCCCTGGGCTTGCCCTGAAAGGTGGCCACCTTGTTGCGGGCCCTCGTGTAGAGTGCCTCCAGTCGGCCGGCCTTGCGCGGACTCGTCGACCGTGACATGGACGGAGGCGAAGGCGGCATCGAGGCCGAGCTGGGCGGCACGTGAACGCGTGGCGAGCGCATCGACAGTCCCTCGAGCTTGAGCAGCTCCGAGTCGGAGATGGAGCCCGTGCCCAGCATGTCGTGGTAGTGCAGAGGCAGACCGCCCATATCGATCATGTCCATGTGGTGGGCGTCCATGGGGTGGCCACCCAGCCCTTGGCGATACTGCCGCTGATCCGGCTCCTGCTTCTACACCCACGGTGAGCCACGGCCTTCACACTGGGCATCGCCACTGCACTTACAATGTTGACATGTCGCCCCGCGGGCAGCGAGACGGCTGGTGGCGTGATGGCGCTCGCCGGACCCCCTCCCTCGCCCCCATCGGTGGTCGAGGTCGTGGTCGAATCGCCGCCATCGAGCACCACAAACTCGTCAAAGAAGTCGGCGGGAGCGGGCTTGCCGGGAGACTCCGGGAGCCAAAAGAGGTCGGCCGCTGCTTTGTTCTCGTGCGGGGAGAACTCGCTCGTCGAGTAGGGCATGCCCCGGAGACTGGCCATTGTCCTCCGGTAGAGCTCGTCTTGCTGAGCTCTCGGGGTCGCTGCTGTCTGTGTTCCTGGGGCTATTGTGCGTGCGGTGCCTTTCTGAAGCTTGGAAAAAAGGTAGGGGCTGTTGTTGTTGTGTTGATTGTTGAGCTTGGTGTGGTGCGTCGAAAAGTTGCTGCAGGTCGCCATGATAGGGGAAGAGGACGGGACAAACCAGAGGAGTCAACAAACCCGCTCGACCTGCCACAGCAACAGATGGCATGGAAGCTTCAGACCAAACAGACGGGAGGGGGGGGAGGCAGTAGAAGGATGCGAGACATATGTATGCGCACGATGCAGGTCCCGGAATGCGTGGGGCATCGTCTCCCACAACAACCCATTCCATCACCAACACCACCCAAACACACCACCATCGACCCTCCCCTTTTGGCCCGCCCAGTCGACAGCATGTGGGAGGGGGTAGCTCCACCGAGCCCCCCCCCCCATGATAAAGAAGTCGTCCTCTTTCTTTGTCGCAAGACGAAGCTGGGGGGTGCAGACGTCGTCCGTCGTGACAAAGGCGCGTGGGGAGAGCTGGAATGTTGAGCTCGGATGGAGGCAGCCATGCGGTGGTGGTGTCGGCTTGGCACGGTACAATGGCAATTGCCATGAATACACATTGCCAATGAAAGAAATATCTCGGTCGCCCTCCCTGGACCCTCGACAGTCATGTGTTAGCTCGCAACAGGGGAAAGGGGGGGAGGGGGGAACTCACTCATCTCCGAGTTTGCTTCCACGAATCCACACCGTACAACACCGCCAACGCTCCCTGTCCGAGTCTCCGAGATCACAAGAGCAGAGCAATCAGGAACCTGAAATAGAAGGTGGCGAACGTCGCCAAACATGATATGATGGTAGATTCAGTCTTGCAATCCTCCAAGCCCACTCACTCAATAACTGCCTCGTCTCGTCCCCGCTCTCGTCTGAAACCCCAAAGGAAAACCCATCGCCCGGGTCTAAATGCTGTACAAATTGTGTGTGTCTCGCGGTGCCATGCCATCCGATATTTCCTGTAACAGTAACCGTTGTGCCCCCTAAAACTCCTGGTTGATGCTGATCCGCAAGAATAAACAAGGCTAAATAACAACTGGGGTATATGTTCCGTTGCTCCCTGAAACCAGCTCGAAAAAATCAAAATCACATAGGAAAAGCCCCACGCCCCGACACCCGTCAGAGGCATGGCGGCATGGGTGGCGACGGGCATGATGAGTGTGTAGGGTGGACGGCCGATGATGAGGCGACCGAGCGGGCTGCCGAAGAGTTGGACATGAAGCTCCCGGCCCGTGATCTCTTTTGCCAATCTTCGCCGTTCGACCTCTTTCTCATCCTCGGCCGGCTCCGCACCACATTCTGGCAGCTGAGGGCGACGTCGGTTGATAGCCGGTATCGCAGCGGGACGCCGCTGACGATGCGGCGCACCGCACCGCCGGGCACCATGGCTCGTCGCATCGACCGGAAGTGTTCGAGCAGGGCCGTCTCGTCGTCTGCCGTAGGTTCGCGGCCTCCATGGGTATATGCCGGATCCACCTCGAGAGCACTGGCTTCAATGGTGCCGTGCTCGATAATTTCAGGGACCAGTTCGAGACGTGGTGGAGGATCGTACTGCACGTCCATTGGGTCTCCTCCTCCATTCAAGCTGCGAAGGGGCGCCGATATTTCATCCTGGTCGATCTCAATGGGACACCCAGGGTTGAGGGGGTCGTCCGAGCCGGGCAGAACAGCAAGTTCCACGACAGGAGTGTCGACAGGGCTCGATCGTGATGTTCCTTCTCGGTTCGGAGCGGGTTCCAATGCAGAGGGATTCGTGAGCTGCGGTTGCGAGCGCGAAGAGGCTGCTGCTGAAGATCGTGCCAGCTCCTGGTTTGCCTCTTCCAATTGTTGCAGGTTCTGCCTGCTCAGTTTCCGTACCAAGGTGTCCACATTGGCTATCGGCCGAGCAGATGGCCGGCGGTTGACGCGCCGAGGAGGCTGGAGTATCCGTTCTTGTTGCACACGTTGCGAGCTTGGCCGTTCACGCCTCGGGGGTGCCGGGTGTTGTTCGGCGGTACCGGGAGTTCCGGTTGTACCGTCGTCCCGCGTCCCGATTGAGGGATTGTCAGTCATGTCGGGACAGGGACGCCGGGTCGGGCCCGGCTCCAATCACCGCCTGCGCGGGCGGCTGTAAAGACCGCCGGTCGAGTCGAGGTGGAAAGTAATGGTCGACACGTCGTTCGAGCGTCGAGGTGGCTATCGTAAACTGGATGATTCCGGATGCATGGATACGGTCGTGCCGCGAGGACTCGGTCGAGTGCGTTGTTGCTCAAGGTTCGAGGTGATGTCGGACGGCCCGGATATCTTGAATCTTGGGCGCGTCGAGGTTGGACCGATGGGCGAATGAATGGCCCGGAGGCGGAAATATTCGGCGTCGGACGAGGGACGTTTTGTCAGTGGAAGGTCTTGCCTCGCTCTGTTCGAGATGGGTTGTTGAGTGTGGATGGAGGCGAGGCGGGAGCTCACGTCATGGCAGGTGGACAGCAAGACGGCGCGGTGGAGAGGAGATGGAGAGGAGATGGAGATGAGATGGAGATGGGAGGAGCAGCGGAGAAAAGGGATGGTAAAGCGTTTCCGCGCCCACTGCATGCAGACACGCCCTGGGCGCGTTGCTTCCACTTCGAGCTTGGCTCCTTGGATGCTTTTGGCTTTTGCTGGGCACCGCTTGGATTTCCGGGGTGTCAGGTGGCGATTGCAGACCTGTGCAGACCCTGACCGAAAAGACCCTGACTGAAATGGAAGCAAAAGAGGAAAAGAGGCATGGAAGGTCGGAAAGTGCACTTTTGCGAATCGCAGCAGCAGTGGAGGCTCCCAGGCTCGCAGGCTCGACCGGTTGGTCCTGCCAGCTCCCGCATCGAAGGGGGGGGAGGGTGGAAGGAGCGAACCCTTGGGCTGGGATTTCGAGCTGTCCGATTTGGGCATGCTGATTGGCTCTGCGAGTCAAAAGAGCTCGCACTGTCTGGCGACTTTCCTTTCCATGACTCGGCCGTGTTCCCTCGACTGGAACGCGACCCAAGTCCTCGGAGAGGGAACCGTGCACTGTCCAGAGCTGCCCTGTCTTGGCCCTCGTCTCCCTTCCCTGCTCCCTGGTTCCTCCCCCCTTGGGCCCCTGTGCCTCTCTGCCTGCCGCGTCCGTTGCATCCATCGTCCCAATTCCCCACAGCCCACCATTTGGCATTCCGGCAGTTGCAGTTGGGCGAGCATTGGGCGAAGAGGGAGGATGGGAGCGACGAAACAATCATCGGCCGCGCAGGCTCGCTCCATCCGCCCTCTGCCCTCTCGAGGTCGGATGCAACGGCAGTCGGCCCCCAAGAAGCCGTCACAAACACTCTTTTTGCAGCAAGACAGACTGAGCTTGTCCCCGACCCTGGCCGCCTGCTGGCCTGGCCTTTCCTGAAGCAGCAAGGTTGAACTTGAAGGTGACGGACTCTCGCCAATCAGACGGCCGGTTCTGTCCTTGGCTCTTGCTTGCCCGCCTGGGGAAGTGGCCCCTGCTGAATGGCTTGCCTTGGCATGGGCGGAGGTTTTGAAGAAGGCGCCGACGACTGGCTGCGAGGGTGCCTTGCTGCCTTGCACAGCACAATTCCTCAGCATGTCTTTCATCATCTGGCGGGTCAAATTTTGATGCCATGCCTTGTGGTCCAATCATGGGGCCGGCGTGTTCGTACATCCACACCGTACCCGTCGGCTCGGGTCATGGATTCATGAGCTCATGAACAAGTCTGCTAGACTCCCGCCCGAGTCAGATGCCAAAAGGCCGACTGCCGATCGAGGGCTGCCCGTTTGTTAGGGCAGAGTTTTCTGACACGGTGCTGACACAGCACAATTTGCAGAGCCAACGGCGCCATAGCGTCTTGGTATTTGTTGCAAAATTCAAATCACACACACACGCATCATGGTCGTTGATTTCCAGCTTGTCGGGCTGATTCGCTGACTCGCTGATGACTCGTGGGTATGCCGATCATGGCATTGGCGACAGCGTGTGAGAGTCCGGCGCTCTGGAGGCGAGCCGCGGGCCCGAGACGGACGACGATCGCAACTCTGGAAACTGGAGACTGGAGTCTCCACGGCTCCAGTTCCATGTTTTGGCATGGCCCGCCGGGGCGGAACACGCCTGCACGCCTGCAAGCCCGAGGAGAACAGTGAACACAAGAGGCATCGCCCCAGGTTTCACCACCCGAACCACTCTCGGGCCTTGAGCCTCGAGCCCCGAGCCTCGACCTTTGAGCCCGAGTCTCATCAGCGTCTCCCAACCGCTGGGCCCAGCAAACCTTTCAGGGCGCGCATGGCGTGCATTGTGCCGAAATGGCAATGCAACACCACAACAAGACCATCGTCCCAAGGACCCTGAATACCACCGAGAATCTCGCCTTTGGGCCCGCGTCTCATCAAGCTAACCGCCTCTGCCCTATACCGCCATAGCATTGCGCACCCCATCTCTCTTTGATGACCTCCCGACAGCTCGGTCCCAGCAACCATCAACGGGCGGGACGAGACGAGACGACACGCAGATGCCTGGAATCGCTGGCTCCCTGACCTACCGAGTACTCACCAGCGCTGGTACTCACGGATAGAGTGGCGTCGATGGCCGGCCTCACCACCATCGACTCTCCTTTTTTTCTTTGTTTCCCGACGCCCCCTCCCCGCCTTTGTCTCTGGCCAATTCCATTACGATCCAAAAAAAAACACACTTCGGTTACGCCGCGCAACCACTTTTCGTACGCCGCGCAACTCCCCCCTGCCGGGGGCCGTGCGCGTGCGGGGGAGGGTGGGCGCGCAACACCGCCACACACCAAAAGTTGGCAGCGCGGCAGTGTTGCCTCCCCGCGCGCCTGCGTGCACGCACACGTGCACGTGTGCCCCCTTTTTTTTTTTTTTTGCCTCCGGCGAAGCCATCGCCAACGCCGACACACACCAAAAGTCGCCAACAAGCAGTAGTTCAAAAAAACAGTCAATTTAACTACCCAAAATACTAGTGCCCATGGCCGCCGCCGTGCCCACTGCCCCCGTGCCCTTGATACTGGTGATGCCCCCAGGGCTCCTGCTATTAACTTCCAGTATACTGCTGGGCTTGATGGATATCGTTTGCCTGCGAGTACGTACTAAAGTTGTCTATCTGGCCCTGCCGCCCACTAAAGTGTAACTACTACGAGGTCATCTCTATCGCTTATTATTGGCCAGAGGGAGGCGGTACCCACGGATTATAGGGTTAACTAGAGGAAGGTAGTGCCTAAGGATCGTAGGGGAGTACCTCTCGAAGCGAGGGAATCGACGGCTGTAGGCGGAGTACTGGCTGTAGTACTGGCTACTACGTAGTAGGGGGAGGCATCTGTTACGACGATAGGGGTATATAGGGGGTTATCTCCGGTTCCAACTACTAATGCCAGAAGTGCTGGTTTAATTGGGAAAATTAACCAACCTATATCTACGGATAGACTAGCGGATGAAACTTAGTATAAGGTACTGCTGTAACCGTCTATAGCGGCTGGCTCTACGGTAGCGGAGGCGGTGGCAGAGGCGGAGCTAGAGGCTTTAGCGCGAGTCGAAACTAGTAATAGTACTTAAACGTAGGATCTTAGTATTAAGCCTCCCCTGCCGGTACTATCGATAAAGGTGCCTGCCCCCCCCTATATCGCCGACCTCGCTATAAGGGTTGTATCTAGTTTTATTATGTACCGTTATTATTTCTAGTACTCCTCGTACCGCCTCGACCTCGGCTAGAGGTATTACCTCGACCGCCTCGTCTACTACTCTCCGGCTCGTCGTAGGAGGGTATATACCTATTATCGCTACGGTCGTAATCGTACGGCTATAGCGCCGGAAGGTATAGATCTCGTACCTTATTACCGCTAACCGTAGTAGTCTCGAATTACTTAAGGTCTATCAAATCGAGCGCAGTCCTCGCCTTAAGATAGTCGTCGGCGGTATATTTAAATACTACCTTAACGCGGTAGAGGCCGGATCTAACCTCGGGGTTACCGATTCCTACTAGTATATTATTAGTATATTGCCTCCTATAGTAAACATATACAAATAACTATCGTTATCTAACAAAACTAGGGTTAACTTACTCTCTATACCTCTTTTCTCGTCTATTAGACTATCCGCTCTATCTAACTCTAGCTACTAATAGCGGTTAATATCCTCTAATATAAGGCAAACAGGTACCCTAAATCTATCCTCGCCCCCCTATAATAGGTAATAAATCTTGTATTTATAGGGCAGCCCCTACTACGGAGTAAAGCCGTAAGCGTACGTTACTATAGGGTTACGGTCGCCGCTAGTAGTAGTTACTATTAGGGGCCGCTTTTCGAGGCCCTTACGCTAGTTAATATAAGCGAGGCGGTACTAGATCTAGACTAGCCGTAGCGTAAAGGAAGATATACGCCCCCGTAGTACTAAAAAAAGACCGAATTTACTATACTAGGGGAGTTATTTAAGCCTATCGGCTATTACGGCTTTATCGTACTCCGTCTTCTATAAGGCGTAAAGCTTCTTAACGGCGAGGAGTATCTTATAAAGGCTAGAAAGTCGATTTTTCAGCTATCGCTTAAGGGCGCGATAGTAAGATTTAACGTACTACGTACTAACAACGCCGTATATACGGAATATACGCGTAAACATATGTACGAATTACTAACGCTAAGGAAGCTAAGATTTAATAAGGTAGTTTAGGAAAACTGTTTACTAAGACTATTAGTCGGTTACTATAGTAATTATAGTACTAAAAACTTACGGATTTACCTACTAAACTTGCTCTTTAGGATATCCTACGTACGATTAAACACCTCTATATTATCGGAGTATACTATCTTTAACTAATACTATAAAAACCTAGTTCTAGAGTCCTTATAAAAGCGGTATTTATAAGGTCGCTGGACTAGGCCTACAGGGTTAAAAACCCCCTCTAGAGTAAGTCGATCGGCTAGTATATCCTCTTATATAGGCTGCGGATCCGTAGTAAGATCGCTATCGGCATCGTCGCCCTTATCGTTAGCCTCGTCGGTAGTAGGCGGATTAACTCGGTATATCTTATCATCGGCGCTATAAGTCTAAGAAATAAGGCTATCGCTAGAGGTCTGGCCCTTATAAACCTACTTTGTATTAGTGTGCTTAATATAGTTCTTTATAATATACTAGATATAGAGGTACTAATTAACGGCCGGATAGACGGTATAGGCGGCGTTTTTGAAGGCGTGGTAGCAGTCGCTATAGATAAGCGAGAGAGTTTCGATCTTATAGTATATCTATAGCTATTCTAAAGCTTTTAGGTAAAACTAAAAGTCTTCCTTAGTCTCGCCGCCGGAGAGTCCAAAGCCTATATAGAAATTCCGATAGAACGAGTCTATTCCGACTATATTAAGGAGGGGTATATTGAATCGGTTCACCTGTAGGGGATATACGTATATTAGTATAGGTTAATTTTATACTAAAAAAGTAAGTTTAGGGATATTAATATATACCTTGTATATATTGTCGAAGATTAATAGCTCGGGGTTCTTTTTCTATATTTCCAAATACTATTTAAAGGTTTAAAATATACGCTTAACGATCCTCTCTTACCCCCCCTCCTCCTACTCGACTATATATTCGATATTATCCCTCTCCTTATACTCCTCTAACAGGTTAAAGAAGCGCTTAGTTATAGTCTCGGCGCCGTACTTTTCGAGAAGTAGCTTCCTACGAATATTAAGTATATCTTAGGTAGTAATAAAGTTAGCGTTAGGGCCGGCGGTAGCGCCGGCGCCGGCGAGAATAGTATCGACTATAGTCTATTCGGTAGGGTCGAGGGTAATATCCTTACCGTCGAATTTACTAGCCGTACCGTAAAGGAAATACGCGATTTGCCTTACTAAAAGCCAGTATTACGAGAGGCGCTTAATTACAAGCTCGAGGGGTTGTCTAATCTGCTTACGGATCGCGCGCCGATAGCGCGAGTCGGCGACTAAGTCTGCGGTCTTGGTTTGGTAATTGTACTCGGCGTCGTAGGGGACCGAAATACGCTAGATAAGCTCGTTAACGCCGTTAAGGATAATAGTACTCTATTTATACCCCGTAGTAGTCGCGGTCTTCTTACGTTCCTTCTCCTCCGTTATTGCCGTAGCGATAGCGCGTTTGCCCCGGCGGTATATATCGGTCTTGGTATATACCTACTATTGCCGATAGAGTGGTCCTCTGTTACGCCGCTTGTAGGAAGAGTCCTTCCTTACGGCGAAGCCGGCGAGGTAGGCCTGTCGCTTAAGTGCCTTTATGGCCGCGTCGAGGGAGGGGAACGGGGTATTGTAGAGGTCGGAAAAGCTAGTACCCCCCCGTAATTAGGCGGCGCGGAGGTCGTCGGTCCGATCGGTTACGCGCTAGAGCTCCCTCGGTAGTGGTTTAGTATAAGGTATACGGCTTGCGGAGCGGCGGCGGCGTAGAGGAGGGCGTAGAGTAAGGTCGAGGGGGACTGGGGATTAAGGGGTCTAAGAGGGTGGCGAGGGGTGACCTTAGCGGCGGCGGATAGAGAGGGGGGAAGTAAATAAAGAGGTAGCGGTTAATAGCTGTCGAGCCGGGGTAGAAGGTCGAGACTGAACGTTGGGTATAATGGGTATCTTTGGCGAGTTAGTAAATGCTTAAGATACTGATTTTGTATAGGGGAGGTACTGGAAACTAATGTCTTTGCCATTTGACCGTGGGGGATCTCGTTGCTTTAACCCTTGCGCGAGTCGCCTGCCCTCCGGCTATCTCTAATCGACTGTCCGTAGCGAGGCAGTTGGTCGGCGGAGGCAGTTGGTCGGCGGAGGCAGTTGGTCGGCGGGGGCAGTTGGTCGGCGGGGGCAGGTGACGTGTTTGCTCGCGGAGATCGGAGGGCGGTGTGCTAGCTTAGCTGCAGCCAGCAGACCGCTAGTTGCTAGCTGCGATAGCGCTGTAGAGGCGCGAGGATCGCCGACGTGCCTATCGCAGAGGCTTGATTGGCAGTGGTGGTGGCGGCGGCGGCGGCGAGGTTGGTGATGGCGGCGAGGGCGAGGTCGAGGTTGGTGATGGCCTCAAAAAGTCGAGTCGCGGCGAGGCGCGGAGGCCAAAAAAAAAACACGTGCACGTGTGCGTGCACGCAGGCGCGCGGGGAGGCAACACTGCCGCGCTGCCAACTTTTGGTGTGTGGCGGTGTTGCGCGCCCACCCTCCCCCGCACGCGCACGGCCCCCGGCAGGGGGGAGTTGCGCGGCGTACGAAAAGTGGTTGCGCGGCGTAACCGAAGTGAAAAAACAGGCCACCGTGGGATCAACAAGGCGAACCGCTCATGCGACAAAATGGGGGCGGGCGTCAGCGAGGCGTCCTCCCAATCGATGAATCGCCGGCAGTTGCTCCAGAGTCCAAATGGTGCCACGCCCTCTGAAACAATCTCGACTCAGACTTCGGGAATTGGACCTCCAGTCCCAGACTCGCAGCAGAACATTCGAACCTGGATCCCTACCCGCCAAAACCTCCCGCTGTTTCCGAGAGACAACGCCTGAACGCCCCGACCTGCCGGGTCGTCCGCGCCCCTCCGCGCCCCTCCCTCCCTCTCGTCGCGACAACCCCCCCCTCCCCGAGCCATTGGCTGCCGAATGTCGACCCTCGACCGTTGGGCCGAGATGATGGTGGCCTCATCACCGTTCGTCCCCCCCACCGTTGGGCTGCCATTGGCGTCGGCAGCGGGCAGCCCAGATCGAGGGTCTGGTCCCAAACAGACCTCCCCCATCTGCTCACCGACCGGCAAAACACCACAAACGACGAGACGACCACGCGCGGTGCGATGCGATGCAGGACCGGCGGCTCTCCGAACCCCCATCTGCATGCGACGTCGGCCGTGATCGGCCAACCCCTCCGTACAGTGCGCGGGCGCCCCGACCTGCACTGCCGGCGCCGACTCTGTCTTGTCGGACCGAGAGGAACAGTGGCTCAGTGGTTCGACGCCAGGGGCGGAGATCCGCCTACACGGGCCAAGTGGCACGGAGCGTTGCAGCAAAGGCGTGCGTGGTGGGACTGCATGCGCCGATGCGCACGCGGGGATCGGATCTCCTGATCTCGGCGCCAGCCTTCTTTGCATCTGATATCAAAACTGTCCCCCTCGGCTCGACACACACCACGGCTCTTTGGCTTGTTGATGTTTGGTGTTTCTGTCTCTCCCGCCTGTCCCGGGCTGAGACAGTGCGCATCTCCTCTGCGCTCACACGCCCGTCCCAGCACGCCGGCACGGCTGAATCCCAACAGTTGATGAGGGCGCACCCTCCCGGCTGACGGGACATGCACACCCAATGTAACCTCAGCCTCTCTTGCTGACTGACGACGATCCGAGTGAAACGACATGATAAGATGTGATGGCGAGCGAGCGAGCGCACGCCAGCGCTGTCTGTTTGCTCGTACGTCCGTAGGAGAGGGGGCTGACGGGTCATATATCGCTTCGCGGTGACGACGATTGTTGGTTCGTGTTTCCATCTGAACGACAGGCCAGCTGTGGATGACAGATCGTTTATATCGGGATAAATTGCCCTGTGGTAGCTTGCATGTGAAGCTGCGTTGGTAAGCCGAGAACCGAGGGGGGGGTTGTCTACATGTGTCGTACAGCCCGTGACGGGAGTTGCAAGATGGTTTTGAGTCCAAGTGAGCCCGATCAAGACGCTCGTGTTCATCTTGTCCGAGGAAAGATATACCCGGTTGACTCTGAGAGTATCACTGGGTAGGTAGTAGTGTCACGGCGCAGAGGGCATTCTTTCTCAGTACTGCAGGATATCAACCCATCTCTGACAAAAGGGGCCTTGGTATTTTATCTCGTACTTGACCCGGCTACGGTAGGTTGAAAGCGTTGCTATAGGTCTGGACCGGATGGGGTTCTGGTTATCTGAAGCTGCCCGGCGTTGAGGAAAAGACATACCTTGTCTCGAGCCAAATTCCCATGCCCAGGCATTCTTCATGTTGGTCGTCTAGGCCCCTTCGACTTTCCCTCGACCTCCACTTGGTGGCCGTCCAAGAGCTCTATACGTCACCCACCCGGGCACTCCTCGAGGTCCACCCCCTTCGGAGAGCAACCACCATCCAGAGCCAAGCCAGAAACACACCATAACACACGTTTCCCAACACAGGCATATAACCCAGGTATGAAGTATCCAGAAACAACTCCCGTCAAAACCTCCCCTCGCAGCCCTGCAAGGCAAGGCAACCGACGTCGTTACCCTCTGGATGCTTGCGAGTGAAGGCAAACAAGCCCCATAGACAGACAATTGCGCTTTGTACACTTCGCCTCACGTCTTGTCGACACGAATACATGCCACATCTTGTCACCAGAGGAAAGGCAGCATGAGAGATAACCACACCCTGCCGCCTTGTTGGCAATGTGCCTGGAACTGGGATAATGGTTCAAAGTGACAGCTATAAGAAGCACATGAGTTCATAGCAAGCCCCAGGTCGGGAAATCCGGCCGTTTGGTAATAACGCTTGGGATACTCTGCTGCTAGTTGTCTCGGGAAGCCCGGCCACAGGAGCTTGATATGTTGGAGTTCCTCGGCGCAAAGGGTGAGTTGAGATGACTGCTCAACAAGAGTGGTGTGCGCCCCTTGTTCCAAGGCATGTTTGGTACCTGTATTCGTTCTCCGGGGGCAGGAGAGCGGGCGGGAAATGCGACACACTTGAAAATCTTCGATATCCGCAATCTCTGTGCGAACATGAAGTTTTCTTTTCTCAAGCAAGTGGTGGCTCTTCGAAAGGGGGCCCAGAAGACATTTGACGCGGTGGGATGCAGTAAAGGAACTGCACCAAATGCTAATATATAGCCAGATATATCTGCTTTCCTGCCAGGGCAATGCAACCATGTCCATCGGGCAGGTGGATGATAGTTGGGTAGGCGCTGTTACCGACAGGTGAATAATAACAACCTCGACATATTCTGATATTTTCCAACTTGTCCTGGGGTCAGATGTAAATCCGACCTGGGTCAATGCTTGATATCGTCGTTTGGACACGCTCACCAAGAAATATGTCTTGTCATGATCCATGGTGTCTCGAATGTTAAGTCCTAACCTCGACAGTCTCGATGCAGCAACTGGGGTGCCTGGAAGATTCTGACCAAGAACTGGAGCCCAAAAGGTCAAATCCTGCTTCTGACTTAGCAAGTGTAACTCCAAGAAGTAAGTGTTCGGGAAAAAAGAATGTCAACTGAGGACTTCAAGCTCTATCAAGCGGTGAGATGGGTAGCATTCTATCCTCGGGGAATCCGGTCCCCATGTCGAGAAGCCTCACGACGCGCGGGGCCTGGCTCCGGATGCATCCCGGCCTTGGTCTTGATCGTCAGCTTGCGGACACTGTTTTTCTCTCACTGATGGTCATCCACGGTTGGAGGAATCTGTCGATTCGAACCTATATGGCGAGTCGGATGCTTGCGGCTCTCAAAGTTCCATCTCAAAGATGGCCCCGAGAGAGGCGGCCGCGATCCAAACACCCTTACAAGCGAGGGTATCCGTAAAGATGGAGTTGACATCGAGTTTGGTGATGATGGAAGATGAAGTCATGGTCAAAAAGTGCCAAGATGTCGAACTGGCAGACAAGAAGAGCTTATCGATTGCCAGGGGCTGTTCGGCCTTGGCAGCCTGCAGCACAGGCGGAGGTGGAGACGGGAGTTCGGCGTTGAGCTAAAAAATAAGAAGACCAGAATCCCATGGCGCCGATGCCGCTGCCTCGCTGCCAACGATAATTCCAACGCCGGGGACGATATGGCTTCGACACCATTCAAGAAGAGCGTGAGCGCCTTGCTCAATCGGGCGCTATACATCAGCGTTCACCCGATGCCGAGGACCCTGTCGGAGCGGCGAGCCGTGCTGGAAGCCCTCAAGCAGCACTCGTCCGTTGCCTTCTTCAAGAGGCTCCATGTACGTGATTCAGCTTGTCTCGGCGAACAAGTCCTCACTGATAACTTCTGCAACAGGACCCGTCGTCTTTCGTCTCTGTCACCGAGAGCCGTGCCTCCGCGAAGAAGCTCACCAACGCAAGCCCTCTCGAATTCAGCCTCGTGCGCTCGCCGTCCAACCGTCTCGCCCCCCTCCCCATTCTCGTCGACACCACAGAAGAGACAAACCTGCCAGAGATGCAGTCGGGCGCCGATGAAGAGGTCACATACACGGTCAAAATCTTTCCTGTCGAGGAGCGCGCGCTCTGGAGCCTCCTCGAGTCGCCGCATTCTGGGCCGTGGCCAACAGTATACGGGCCCTTCCACCGCTCCTCGGCCTTCAAAACAGCATTGAAAGCCGTGATACCAGATGATATGGCGGCCAAGGGCCTGTGCGATTGGGACATGTCGTCGGTGCGCCCTGTCGGGGGCAACGAAAGCTTCGTTCGACTGCGCCAGCTCCGAAAGGCAATGAAGACGGCACCGCGCCACGAAACACCCCGAGAGATATACGCAAGCGCTGCGAAGTCATCATCCACCAAATAATTCCGGACGAGCAGAAAGTGTGGCAGTGCCCGGGGCGCTGGAGGCACGAGAACACTGGACGCGCGGCGCTCCACCATTACTGGCCAGCGCCAACAGCGGTGAACGATGTCCACTGACAGCGACTCTGGAAATCCAGCATCGCACTGCACTGCAACCTCGCAGCAAGTCTTTGGCAGGTGGGCAGTTCTCTCTGCGCGAAAGGCTAGCCGATCGGGAGTGGCGACTTTGGCCGGCACCAGTTCCTGACGATGGCACAGATGGTCTGAATCGCAGAGGATAAACTCGTCTCGGAACATTCTGTGCCGCAAATCAAACGGCGCCCCGCGAGATCTTCAGCAGACCATGCAAACCATGTTTGCGCCGATCTGGCACATGTCAGTCAGGGTCATCTCGAGACTCGAATCCATCCGGAGGCCGCCGACCATCATGGTACGACGGGGATTCCTCTGCTGCTGGCTTTGTTGGTTACGCAGAGGTAGAGTTGATGCACCCCAGCTAGCGGACAGCAAACACGAATGGCCGACAACTGGGCGTGGTAGCGTGCTGAAAAAGACTGGCTGTGCCGTCATCACACAAGACATTCATGGTCGGGCCACTGAGAAACCGGGCACGGTCCGGGTGTGGGTGCCGGGCCCCGCCATGCCCAGCCGAAGCTGAAGGACTGGCTCAAGCTTGGCTACGTCATCAGGGTCGCCGCCAATGAGACGCAGGGGTCACAAACAAGATGCACGTCGACGGCCTGCCGCAGCTTTCTCCAGGAAACCGACCCCTGCCGGTGCCGCCCGTCCCTGGAGATGGTCGAATCGCCGGGCGTGGTCCGCATGGAACCGCACAATCAAGGCCAGCGCCGCCCGAGGGGCCCAATGCGCCACGACGTGGTCAGCCAAGCTTGAAGGCCTTGGGGGGCTGGTGGACGACGTCACCCCTCGAGAGTCGAGATGCAGCCCGCTAGCCCAGCCAGTCGTCGCCGGTCCATGGCTTTATATCCAGTCGTGTCTCCCGCTCCGAGGGTCAGGTCACACTCCCAACCATACAAAGTTCAACAACGATCCGAGCACACCGACGCCAAACCATAATAGCTGCCACAGCTTTGTGACCCTCAAGCCACCACCATGGGCTTCTTCCACCACATCGGCACCTTTCTGCTGCTAGCAGCCACGATCTTGCTGATCGTCACCTGCATCTCGGCCCCCGTCGTCCACGACATTGGCCTCTTGAAGATCCAGCTGGGGACCGGCCGGGCGCGAGACTACACCCAAGTAGCCTTTGGCACGTTTGGTGCCTGCGTCAACTATGTCGATGCTCCGTACGTACCATGTTTGAGCGCATGCGATTCGGCTCGTGCTAATACCTTGTAGTGATGACTGCACCAAGTCCCGTGTCGGCTACTCGCCGGCCGACGTGCTCGACATGGCCGGCGCCAGCTCCGATTTCTCCAACACGGCGCGCGACACGACCAAGGCGCTCACCCGGGCCATGGTCCTGCACCCCATCGCGTGCGGCCTCAACTTCATCGCCTTCCTCCTCTCGCTCGGTGCCGGCGTGCTCGGGTCCCTCCTCGCTTCCATGATTGCGCTCCTGGCCTTCATCGTCACGGTGGCCATCATGATCATCGACTTTGTGCTCTTCAGCATCGTCAAGTCCAACATCAACGACAACACCGACTACAACGCGTACTTTGGCGCGGCAGCGTGGACAACGCTGGCGGCGGCCATTTGCTCGCTGCTGGCTACTGTCATTGTCTTCCTGACGTGCTGCTCCGGCCGAAGAAAGAAGCGCAACCAGCACACCACTGCCGCCAAGACCGAGTACGTTGAGGCTCCCCGTCGTCGTCGCGGGTGGTTCCCCTCGCGCCGCAGGTACTAGAGGATTCTCGCGATGGAGGATGGCTCTAGGGAGGGGTTAGCGTTGTGATATGAAGAAGGGAGGAGGGGAGGATGACTAGCATTGGGTGCTATTTTTTTGTTACCAAGCGATGACTCGATGATACCAAGTTGGTTATGGGAGCGATGGGAGCCCTGATGAGGGTGGCGTTAGCGCCAGGTGTTTTATATTAACTCTAATGTTTGCATTCAACCTGCATGGTCTGATGTTTGTGATTGACCTTGGTACTTGTCATCATCCACGTGAGTGCCTCGTGGGGATGCCGAGTCCGTATTCCATGTGCCTTTGTTCTTGACCCGATATCAAGTCATCAACCACCCTAAAACTAACCTATCAACCGCCCTGCCTTCCTACTGACATTGGCCACTGCCACTAGGCGGTCTTCAACTGGAAGAACAGGTCGCTCAAGGTTGTCATGGGGAACGCTGGTAGAGGTCAATGCAGCCAACGAGGGTTCAAGACATTGTCCACATCCAAGTCGGACAACACATGCAAACAAAAAAAGCCAGTGTAACCAACGAACCTGCAAACTCGATCAATGCAAAGCAGCTCTTCTTTTACTTTTTCTTTTTCTTTTTGCAAGTTCGGCCCAGCATCCCGCCCCCCGCCCTCCCGCTGCAGAACCGGGGCCACCTCGGTTTTAGCCACAGCCCACAGCTTGGCCCCCTTGGGTGCAGCTGCGGGACCCACGCGGGACGCCAATTGGAGGAGGGGCCGGAGGGGTAGGACGGACCACGCGGTCCACGCCCCCCTCGCTCGTGGATAGGTGCTCGTGGCTGCTTGCTCGGCTCCTTTCCATCGGTTGTCATCATCATCAATCGATTGCGACTCGAGGAGGAGTGGTGCTTTTTTCTTCTCTTTTTCTTGTCGGCTGGACAGCACATGATGCCCTCCCGCCCTGCGACGACGACGACGACGACGACAACACCCGTATACGATTCGAAACGCAACGAGACGGCGGCGCATGGTTAGCGACGACGACAACACGGAAGATTGAGAGGATATACGGACGGGACGGAAAGAGACTATGGCGGCGGAGGTTGCGCCGTCGTTTGGGACGGAGCTCAAGGTCAGTTTCGTCGTGGTCGTCGGCAAGCGGTTGGATTGGGGCTGACGCCGTGTAGGATGGCTTCAAGCCCGCCAATACCTGGGTCGCCGGCGGCATCGCCTGGCTCGACGACATCCAGGCCTTTTACCGCGAGCGGAGTGTCATCGAGAAGGAGTACAGCGCCAAGCTCAACGCCCTGGCGAAGCGGTACTTTGAGAAGAAGACCAAGAAGTCGGCGAGCTTGAGCGTCGGCGACAGCCCGACCATGACGCCCGGGTCGCTGGAGAGGTAGGTCCAGTCCGGCCGGGAACCCTTGGAACTGGTGGGAGCTGACTCTCGGGCGGCAGCGCCTCCCTCACGACGTGGACGACACACCTCACGACGCTCGAGGCCCGCGCCGAGGAGCACGAAAAGTTTGGCAACGACCTCGTCAACAAGGTGGCCGAGCCGCTCAAGCACGTGGGGAACCGCTTCGAGGAGCTGCGCAAGCGCCACGTCGACTTTGCCGACAAGCTCGAGAAGGAGCGTGACGGGTCGTACGCCGACCTGCGCAAGGTCAAGGGGAAATACGACACGGCCTGCCAGGAGGTGGAGAGCAAGCGGAAAAAGACCGAGTCGGCGTTCGACATGGGCAAGGCCAAGGCGCAGAGCGCCTACCAGCAGCAGATCCACGAGATGAACAACCTCAAGAACACGTACCTCATCGCCATCAACGTCACCAACAAGCAAAAGGAAAAGTACTACCACGAGTACCTGCCCGAGCTCATGGACAGCCTGCAGGACCTGTCCGAGTTTCGCACCATCAAGCTCAACGGCCTGTGGTCGCTGGCCGCGCAGCTCGAGGCCGAGATGCTGCAGCACGCCGCCGGCCAGGTCGACCACCTGGCGCAGGAGATCACGCGCAACCAGCCGCACCTCGACTCGATGATGTTCATCTCGCACAACATGGGCGCCTTCCACGAGCCGCCCGACAAGGTGTTTGAGCCCAGCCCCGTCTGGCACGACGACGACACCATGGTCACGGATGACCCTGCAAAGGTCTATCTCCGCAACGTGCTCAACAAGTCCAAGAGCCAGCTCGGCGACCTCCGGCGCGAGGTGGACAAGAAGCGCCGCGAAGTCGACGGGGTCAAGCGCACCAAGCAAAAGATACGCGACGGCACCGAGAAGAAGGACGAGGTGCTCATAGTCGGGCAGCTATTCCTCATGCAGGAGGAGCTGCACCAGGTGGACCGCAAGCGGCTCACGGCCGAGGTCGAAACATCGACCATCACGGCCGCCGTCGGCGACGTCACGCTCGGCGCCAAGAACCACAACTTCAAGTCGCAGACGTTCAAGATCCCCACCAACTGCGACCTCTGCGGCGAGCGCATCTGGGGGCTCTCGGCCAAGGGCTTCGACTGCCGCGACTGCGGCTACACGTGCCACAGCAAGTGCGAAATGAAGGTGCCCGCCGAGTGCCCCGGCGAGCAGTCCAAGGAGGAGCGCAAGAAGCTCAAGCAGGAGCGGCAGGAGGCGGCCAACGCGCTGCTGAAGCCAAAGAGCCCGACGACCGGGACAGCTGGCCGCGCGGAGCTGCCAGACCTGACGAGGTCGAATACCATGACTTCGTTGAGTTCGGGGTACGCGGCGAGCGCGAAGAGGTCGCTGGCGGGACCGATGTCGCCTACAGAGGAGGCCGCGCCGCCGGAGCTGCCGCCGCCTGGGTCGAGGCCGCCGATGGCCGCCAGCGCGCCGACGACGACAGGTCCACCTAAGAAGAACCGTGTCGTGGCGCCGCCACCGGCCGCGTATATAAGTGAGTTGCCGGGGAGCACGCCGACGAATGGGGCGTCCGGGGGTGGAGGCGCGGAGCAGCAAAAGGCCAAGATGATGTATTCGTTTGAGGCCGGGGCGGACGGGGAGCTGAGCGTGCCTGAGGGGCGGGAGCTGGTGGTGCTCGAGCCGGATGGTGAGTTTTATGTCTCCACGCAGTGAACCAAATGATATGCTAATGCTGTATGCAGCTGGTACCGGCTGGGTAAAAGTCCGCGCAGGCTACAAGGAAGGTCTCGTCCCGGCGTCGTACGTGGAGCTCGTCGCGTCCCCACCACCGGCAGCGGCCCTCGCGCCGCAGAACACGGGACAGTCGCTGGGGCGGCCGGGGTCGACGTACTCGAACAGCGGGTCGTCGATCGGCGGCGGCGGAGGAGGCACCAAGAAGAAGGGCCCGGCGGTGGCGCCGAGGAGAGGAGCCAAGAAGCTCAAGTACGTCGAGGCCCTGTACGAATATGCGGCGCAGAGCGAGGCCGAGCACAGCATGGCCGAGGGCGAGCGGTTCGTGCTGATAAAGGAGGACCAGGGGGATGGGTGGGTGGAGGTGGAGAAGGGGGGGGTCAGGGGGGCGGTGCCGGGGAGTTATGTGCAAGTTGTTTAGGGGCGGACTTGCGGTGGGTTTTGTGGGACTTGGAGGGGGGTTATGGGGATTAGAATGGGGGGTAGGGGGTAGGGGGTAGTAGCATGGATGGGAATACAGCATTTGCATTGTGTGGTGTTTGTCACTGTTTCGAGGTTCTCGGTGGGGGGTGTGAGAGGGGATTAGAGGAGATGATACAGGACGGGCAAGACGATGGAAAAGCAACATGGTACAGATATAGTGTAGGAGCAGGGCGCTGGATGCGGTATCAGACGAACACAGGAGTGGTGGTGGTTGGTAGAGAGGGGGGTATAAGCTCGTATCGGAGCGAGGACGGCGGCGGGAATACCAGTTTCTGTGCTGGTCCCATTTCCATACGCATTCCATGCCACATTTCAATGGGCATGCCTCCCAATGGGGATTTCAGACGGGTAGCGATGGTGAGGGTTGGTTTCTGATCCGACACTTCTGGATCAACACATGGATACATTCCTTCCACGCTCTTACCCGCCCAGCCCTACTCGCCCGTGCCCATGTCCGTGTCCGTGACGATGCTACCGCAACAGACAGCAAAGACAGAAAGAAGCATCGTGGCAGCTGGATGTCAAGATGAAGAGATTGAGTGGGCACTCGAGTCTGACCAGATGCGGAGGCCAGGGGCGGCCGACGCTTCAAGTGGCACGAGGCTTCCCGGTGCTCCCTCCTGGCGCCTCCATCTCTTGATCCAGGGCAGGTGCAGTTCGCAACGGATGTGATGATGCAAAAGGCCTGAGTGTAGGTACCGTGCCTACCTCCGCGATACCCGTTAGACCTGCCGCCACGTGCGGCCTGCTTCTCTCTCCATCTCAAACCCACGACCCGTCCTTTCCAATTTCTTTCCCTCCTCTTGTGTGTCGTGGGCTATTTTGTCCCTCTCGACCCTCTTCTGTTCAACATTGGATGCCGTGGCTGTGTCTCTTCCTCTTCTTCTGGCACGTTCTCACATCTCCCTCGCCTTGGAGCCAGTCCCTACTTAAACACCCACTGCTCCGCCGTCCAGCACTTTAGGACGTGCCATTAATTCTTCTCTTCTTTTGCTTCGAGATACCAAGTCATTCAGGAATCCCGCATCAAGCAGTCAGCACCCACACCTGCTTGCTTCTGCAGACGTCGTCCACCAACGTCGATCCAGGGGTGCTTCTGTCGTGCTGCCTTGGCGATCCGATCGACAACGCACATCATCCCGAACGCCTCCCCCGATTTGACGTCGGCAGGATGCGAACTTCATTCTTGGCAACGGCCTTGATGGCCTTGACCGGCCTCGCGGTTGCAAGTCCCACGCCCACGGACAAGCAGCCCCCCAGCAAGAGGGCTCTCGTCCCCGTGACGGTAACTGGAAATGGTATGTTGAACTTCGCTTTCTTTGGTGTGTTGGCTCTGCTGACAACCACAGCCTTCTGGCAAGGCAGCACCCGCTTTTACATCCGCGGCATCGACTACCAGCCCGGTGGCTCCTCGGCCGGCCTCGACCCCCTGGCCGATACCAAGGTCTGTCTGCGCGACATTGAGAAGTTCAAGAAGCTCGGCATCAACACGATTCGCGTGTACATGGTGGACAACTCCAAGACGCACGAAGCGTGCATGGGTGCCCTCGCCGACGCCGGCATCTACGTTGTCGTGGATGCCAACAACCCGGGCTACTCGCTCCACCGCTTCAAGCCGGGTCCGTCGTACAACGCGCAGTATTTGCAGAGCATCTTTGCGACGGTTGACGAGTTTGCCAAGTACGACAACACGCTGGCGTTCTTCTCGGGCAACGAGGTGATCAACGACAACGTTAATAGTACGGTGTCGGCGAAATACGTCAAGGCTGTGACTCGGGATATGCGCCAGTACCTGAAGACGCGCAAGCTGAGGAAGATTCCGGTCGGGTACTCGGCGGCGGATGTCGCGGACAATCGGATGGAGCAGGCGCACTACTTCAACTGCGGGTCGGACGATGAGAGGAGTGATTTCTTTGCCTTTGTGAGTCTGCTCTGCTGATGATGAGGAGTGTGGCTGACTTGTCAGAATGACTATTCGTGGTGCAACTCGGACCTCAAGACTTCGCAATGGGACCAAAAGGTCAAGAACTTTACCAACTACGGTCTTCCCATCTTGTAGGTGCCCCGGCCGAGTGTTGTTTTCTTTGCTGACCCATGTAGTCTATCGGAGTACGGCTGCACAGCTAATGGCCGTGACTTTGGCGAAGTCCAGGCCCTCATGAGCCGGGACATGACGGG
Source organism: Podospora conica (assembly GCA_030685255.1). NCBI lineage: Eukaryota > Fungi > Ascomycota > Sordariomycetes > Sordariales > Podosporaceae > Podospora > Podospora conica. The sequence goes on from MU839475.1 coordinate 74,622, forward strand.
CGTCTACTCGGGTGGCCTCATGTACGAGTACACCAACGAGGAGAACAATTTTGGGATTGTGCAGCTCGACAACCCAGCCACGTCGACCGACGTCAAGGAGCTGGAGGGCTTTGCCAAGTTTGCACATGCTCTGGCTACGTATCCAGCACCCGCTGGTGATGGAGGCGCCAGCACTTCGACGCGCTCGGTGGCTTGTCCTCCCAAAGGCGCACACTGGGATGTCGAAGATGACCAGTTGCCCCCCATCCCCAAGGGAGCAGACAAGCTCTTCCAGAACGGCGCAGGAATTGGTCCCGGTCTCCAAGGTCCTGGGTCTCAATCCGCAGGCGACGAGCCTCTCCCTGTTCAGACCCCAGCCAGCTCGGGCACCCAGGGCGGTCAGGACGCACAAGGTGGCCAGAGTGGTCAGGGTGCTCAGGGTGGCGCCACGACTCCCAAGGGGAAGCCCGACTCAGCGACGGAAACGCCCGCGGCAACGACGAGCAAGAATGCTGCTGGCGAGACGTTTGGCGGGCCTCTTGACAAGACGCCGTTTCTACTGGTTGCATTGGTGACCGTCCTCACCATTACTGGCACATTATTGCTGTAGGTATAGCAGTGTCTTTTGTGAGCTGCGGGGGGGTTGTTGGAGCTGGAGTAATGGGTCACGGGGGGTATCACTTGTTGCGATGTATGAGTTATCTGTATGTGGCTTCTTGAGAGGGCCGAGAGCGATGAGCAGAGATAGAGCCGGATGCAGTTTTCCTTTAATGTAACGTTCTGGCTGGTTTATGGAGTGACTGTCGGGAATTGTGACGGGCTCTCTTGTGACATTATAGACCTGAATAACATGCACATGGTGGTGTTTAGATATCGCGTCGCCCGTCCTCTTGGTTGTTACGCAGTAGACCAGACGTGCTCATGCCGTGGCCAAAAGGTCGACAAGTGTGTTGGAATCGAACTCGCTCTTGGCCCGCCCCTTTTTGGGCAAAAAGAAAAAGTAAACAAATACCAGATTGACGTCATCGACACTTTTGCTCCTCCAGCACACCGGAACCCAGCTTTCCTTTCTCTCAGTCTAGAGTAGAGGGGAATGCCAAAATGAAATCTCCGTCAATTGACGAAGCAAGAGGCAAGAGGCAAAAAGGCAAAAAATAGTCCAGATTAGCAAAAGCTCACCCCCAAGCCCGCTTCCCACGAACTTTTGCTCCTCCAGCACACCGGAACCCAGCTTTCCTTTCTCTCACTCTGGGGCAGAGGGGAATGCCAAAATGAAATCTCACTCAATTGAAGCAGCAAAATAAAAACCCATGTGAGAGACGCAAAAGCTCACCCCCAAGCCCGTTGGAGGGGTTGGGGGTTACGAAACCCCCCGCCCGGTGTGGGAGTCGAATGGGGGGGTTTGCTTTGGATGGGAGGCCCGCTAGTGGCATATGCTGGACTACTTGGCCAAAGCGGGGGTCTTTGCGATGGAAATTGGGAGTGGGAAGGGGGGTTATATGGTTGTGGGGAGGGAGGGAAGGCACGGAGGATTCACCGGGGGGGGGGGGGGGGGAGACTGCCCGTTTGACTCGATGTCTGCATGCCTGCCTTGGGAAAATCCATGGAGATGCAACGCCAGGAGGAAATGTTTTGGGGTGTTCTGGCACTCTTCAATCTGGGGTAGAGGGTACCAATGTCCCGGAACTCCGTGCCCCCAGCCAACATTCTCATCTTCTCCAACGTGCTTCTTGTCGACACCGTCCAGCCACTCCAACCATTCCTCGTTGACACTGACGATGTCTACCACCGCTGCTCCTCATCCTCCTCCAACCCGTCACAACTCTCCCATCCCACCCCCAGCGCTCGACACTGACGATCAACAAGGCCAATCACACCCACCCCCCAGCAACCCGCCCAACTTCTCCAACCACTTCCTGTCCACCTCATCGAACCCCCCGACCACCGCGCAGTCGACGTCGATGATCGCCACCGTCCGCCCGTCGACGACAATGGGCACCACGATCTCGCTGAGCGAGCGCGCGTCGCACGCAATGTGCCCCGGGAAGGCGCGGACGTCGGGGACGACTTGGGTCGTCTGGGTGAGGGCCGCGGTGCCGCAGACGCCGCGGCCGAAGGCGATGGTTTGGCATGCTACGGCGCCTTGGAAGGGGGCGAGGATGAGTTGGGGGGTCTTTGGTTTTGGTGGTTGTTCTTGGGGTTGTGATGGGGAGGGGGTGGTGGATGTGGTGGGTGGGTTTGGTGGTGGTGGGGAGACGGAGAGGGGGTCGAGGGTATAGAAGCCTGGGGATGGGTTAGCTTGTTTGTATCTTGAGGGTAGACGGTGTTGGTTGCTGCTGTGGTGTTTGGATGGCTGGCTGGGGAGATCTGGGAGAGACGAAGGGGCAGGGGGCATGATGCCGGCCGACATCATCTGCACAACCAGTGTGTGAGAAGACTTCGCGGCGCCGGGATATGTCCAGATAACAGATTACACAGTTGGCTCTGCCTTGGCTTTTGAACGCAACGCTGAAGCGTGTGACGGGTGGCCCATTTGTTGTGACATCCTTTCCTCGATGATGACCAAAAGTACCAGGAATGAAGAAGGAAAGGGGAGCAAAAAAAAAACACTCACCAGCCCAGTTCACCTCCGCACTCGCCCCCGGCATCGATTTATATGCGTGCCATAAAAGAGACGCCGCGTTGGCGAGGTTGCTGGTCATATCATCAGCCACACATTCCCCGAGACCAACACTCCCATTTTCAGGAAATGGGCGAGACATACCACACCTAACCAGTCCATGTTAGCAACTATCCCCAACTCCAAGTCCAAGCACCATGACCGGCAAGGAACTCACCCAATTCCGCTGCTCATAACACAACCCCTCCGCCTGCATCAGCACCTGCTCATACGCCTCCTCCTTGGTCACCCCCGAGGAGAATGTGGAGGCGTCTGCGTGGACCTGTCATCGTCATCGTCAGTCACTGATCTTCCAACTCCACTTCCAGTAGCCGTCGACATACCATTTCAACGTCTTCCTTTCCCTTTCCACTTATTCAAGCTGTCTTCCTTTCCCACTTATTCGACTGGTCGGAGACGCTTATAAGCGCGAGACCTATCGCCAAGCCAGCGAGGTCCAATTCTCGCCCGGCAAGGCCTAGGTGGCACGACAAAAGGTCTCGAGTTCTAGTTTCAGGGCCTCCAGTTTGGATTTCGAGACCTCGAAAAACAGGCGGATGGCCTTCGCTAGGTATCCGAGATGTCCCGGGCCGTGTAATAACTAAATGACCCGTGTTGGAGTGGCTGGAAAGGATGGGCAGGTTTGCGGTGAGATGGCAAAGGAAGATGGGTGGCCGAGGTGAGATGAGGGAGGTGAGGGAGGTGAGTGAAAAATGATTTTGATGTCGGTCAGTGTCAATAGGGTTTGCTTGCGTGCTTGCTTTGTAAGACGCCATCCATCCTGTCGATCGGTCGTGACTGCCATCACCCCTGGGTGGGGGCCGGCGATTGCGCCATCTCGGGCGGGCCTTGGCGATTCGCCGACCGATGGGACCGGAAGGTGGAGACACGTCGCGGGCTTCACTTTTGACAGGGAGTGACGATATACTTCGTGCCTGGTTTGCTTGTCAGTTATTCGGGCGATTCATCGAAGAGAACAATCGACCTCTGTTGATGGAGGCCATGAAATCGGAAATGGTGTTGGGGTCGAGCAGACCAGAAGTCGACACCGAGATTGATGCCGACGACGTCCTGAGGTTGGAAATGGGGGCGCGTCTGAGACCGGGGAGAGGTATCGCGCTCACAAGCAAACTAGTACTGGAATCTGCTTGAGGGAGGGCTGTCGTCAAACTGTCAACGATGGAAGGGTGCTGGTGAAATGGGCAAAGAGAATGAGGAAAACACTGGACCATCTGTCCCATTATGCTACACTCACAGGCACAACCACAAATCACTCAGGGCAGCTCATAGTCAACACCATAAGAAACTTTCATTCATGCATAGGAAAATTGGGAATCGTGATTAAAATACAACCATGCAGCCTCCGTAACTTTTCCCCTGTATCATGATCATGACCCGAAAAGCAGATCTACGAGTGACCCATCCCGTTACTCCGCATTACTCGAGCGCCCTTGGCTGCTCATCGCGGGGTCCAATCTACCGGAAAGAAGAGGAAAGAGAAGCGTCGCGCCACCCATTTAGTCAACCTCCTCGACAGTGGGGCCGTCATCGTGGCTGGCACCCGCGCCGGGGCCGCCAGCACCGGGGAAGCCGCCAGGACCACCAGCGCCGGGAACGCCGCCGGGAGCGCCGCCAGCACCGTAGAACTTCATCATGATGGGGTTGGCGACACCCTCGAGCTCCTTCTGGTGCTCCTCGTACTCCTCGCGGGTAGCCTGCTGGCTCTCGTCGAGCCAAGCAACAATCTTGTCGATCTCGGCCTTGAGCGTCTCCTTGTCCGAAGCATCGAGCTTCTCGTCGACCTTGGGGTCAGCGAGGGTGTTGCGGAGCGAGTAGGCGTACGACTCGAGGCCGTTCTTCGCAGCGACACGCTTGGCCTCGGCCTGTGAAATGTCAGCAGATGATCATCGTGAGAATGGGGGGAGGGGAAAAAAATTCGTACTTCGTCCTCGTCACGATACTTTTCAGCCTCAGCAAGCATGCGTTCGATCTCCTCCTTAGACAGGCGTCCCTTGTCATTGGTAATGACAATCTGATTCGTCTTGCCGGTACCCTTCTCCAGAGCAGACACGTTCATGATGCCATTGGCATCCATATCGAAGGTGACCCTATAGGAAAATCATGTCAGTATTTGAGAGAGTTTGGGGAACGGGTCGCGGTAGCAGCAGCTCCAGCGCGCCTGGGACAGTATGGATGCGGTACGTACTGGGAATATGTTAGCAAAGGATCACTGCAAAGAACTTATTGTCACATACCTCAATCTGGGGGACGCCACGGGGGGCGGGGGGGATGCCCGTAAGCTCAAACTTGCCCAGCAGGTTGTTGTCCTTGGTACGCTGGCGCTCGCCCTCGTAAACCTGAATGAGCACGCCGGGCTGGTTGTCAGAGAAGGTTGAGAAGACCTCAGACTTCTTGGTCGGGATGGTCGTGTTGCGGGGGATGAGCTTGGTCATCATGCCACCAGCAGTCTCAATGCCCAGGGAAAGAGGAGCAACGTCGAGGAGGAGAATCTCATTGGTGGACTTGGACGACGTGTCACCCGACAGGATGGCAGCCTGGACAGCAGCACCATAGGCGACAGCCTCATCGGGGTTGATGGAACGGTTGGGCTCCTTGCCATTGAAGTAGTCGGTGATGAGCTTCTGGATGCGGGGAATGCGAGTAGAGCCACCGACGAGGACAATCTCGTGGACCTGAGACTTGTCAATCTTGGCATCAGTCAGGACACGGTCGACGGGCTGCAGAGTCGAGCGGAAAAGGTCCTGGCACAGCTCCTCGAAGCGAGCACGAGTGATCGAGGTGTAAAAGTCGATGCCCTCGAACAGGGAGTCGATCTCAATCGAAGTCTGGGCAGACGACGACAGAGTACGCTTGGCACGCTCGCAGGCGGTGCGCAGGCGGCGCAGGGCGCGGACGTTCGTGGAGAGATCTGGGAAAAGTCAGCATTTGGTCAGGTGAGTGATGAGTACGTTGGTAGGCATGAGCAAGAAAATGCAAACTCCAAGAGGCCTTGCCCAAGGATTCTGAAACACATGCTGAAGCCATTCTCGAGCCAGAGACCGAATTGAAGTCAGTCCTGGTTCTCAAGTCAAGACCCCGGGTGAATCCGAGGAGGCGTTCGCCGAGGACGTGCAGGGGTCGGGCTCGTGATCTGATGTCCGACCACTTGGGGCAGAGGCGTGGATTGTCTGGAACAAGGCGTTCGCCGAGGACGTGCAGGGGCAAGGCTCGTGATCCGATGTCCGACCACTTGGGACAGAGGCGTGGATTGTCTGGAACAAGGCGTCCCGTTGTCGACGTGCAGGAGTCGGGCTCGTGATCTGATGTCCGACCACTTGGGGCAGAGGCGTGGATCGTCTGGAGCAAGGCATTCGCCGAGGACGTGCAAGGGACAAAGCTCGTGATCCAATGTCCGACCACTGGGGGCAGAGGCGTGGATTGTCTGGAGCAAGGCGTCCCGCTGTCGAGCTGAGACATTGACGATGCTGGCCAAGGCCCCAGGAAGCTCACTTCAGCCCCTCGTCGAAAGTTTGGGCGGATCCTCACAAGTCCAGGATGCTCAACTCTGGGCATGTTTGGGCGGATCCTCACAAGTCCAGGATGCTCAACTCTGGGCATGTTTGGGCGGATCCTCCCAAGCCCAGGATGCTCAACTCTGGGCATGAAGTTTGGGCGGATCCTCCCAAACCCAGGGCGCTCAACTCTGGGCGGATACTCCCAGATGGCCATCCACGGGCAAGAGGTTTGGGCGGATCCTCACAAGCCTGGGCGTATACCCCCAGATGGCCATCCAGGGCATGGAGTTTGGGCGGATCCTCCCAAGCCTGGGTTGATACCCCAATGGGGTACCAATGGACGTCAAGACAATCGTGAGGCAGAAGAAAGCCGGCTCATACCACTGCTCCTGGTCCGGGGTGTCGTCCGAGGCGGCGGCAAACTCCTTGGCAAGGTGAACTTTGAGTTGGCAATGCTGAAACAACGCACTCCGAATGGCAAAATTCTTGTCGCACCATGGGCAGTGCCATCTTTGGATTTCACCGTACTTGGTCGGCTCCAGGCTGTCCGCGAACGGGGACTTGGAAGGGGCGAGCCGGGGAGGGGGCGGGGCTCGGGCAGGAGGCGTATAGCCAGGCCGGGGCAGGGCATCCGAGGCGGCGAGGGCGATAAGTTCCTTCTCTTTATGTCCCTTGGAATCGTAGTGGTGGTGGAGTTGTGCCTTGAACTGGAACGTTTTGTCGCAGGGGCGACAGGACCAAGGGAGTTTGCCGCCACGCTCCACCGCCTCAAGGTGGCGCGGGGATTGGTTGTGCCGAACAAGGCGGGCCTGGGTCGTGACACTGATGTCGCAAACGCTGCAGTGGAACTTCTTCTCGGCCACAGCGATCTTTTGGAGCTCCCTTGTGCGTGGCACCGACTTCTTGTTGTTAATCGCTCGTAGGGCCTTGAACTCCGGTCGGGTCGCGCGAATCTTCTGGTAGCCTGCGATATATGCTTTGTGGTAGGCGCGCTTGTGCTCCTTACGCTGGGCGGCGATCTCCTCGAGTTGTTCAGCGGAAAGGTCGAGCCGCCCGCGAAGGAGTTCCAACAGGGGGTTGTGGGACGACAGTCCCACCCATGGGAACTGGTTCCGGGGCCAAGGGCAAAAACCAGGGGGAAAGGCAAACTCCTTGTCTGAGGGGATGACGGTCCAAAGGACCCCGGTAAGAGCGGCCTCGATGGCCAAGAAGAGGGCGCGGGCGAGTGGGACGTTGGCGGGACTGGGCATTGGACACCAGGCGAGGAGGCGTGCCCAGGTGAGACGGAAGCCGGCTTTCTTAGCCCGGTCAACATAGTCGGGCACGGGACCGGTGCCGTTCTGGTGCCCAGTGATGCGGCCGCGAATCCCACGATCGACGGAAGTCCTACTCCCGAGGTAAAGGCGGGGGCGCGACCCATCCTTCTCCAGGAGGAGAAGGTACACCCCCCAGTTGGTGGACGTGATGTTGTTAACGGCGAGGGCGGCAAACCAGGAGACGGCGGGAGGGGCAGCAGCGTTGAGGACGTCCAAAAGCCCAGGAGGGAAACATAGGCCAAGAAGGCCAAAAATGCCGTCCAATGCATCGATGGACGGGAATGCCGCTCGGTATGTCGGATTGATGAAGAGATCAGTGGCCACGCAGGCCCAGGCGAGACGAACAATGAGCGTGTCGATGTCGTTGGCGTCGCAGAGCATGGCGGCGGCGTGCGGCGAAGTTGTTGGGAGCATGCGGCGACTCAGCGGAATGCGGCGGCGGGACTGAGCGGGATGCGGCGGCGGGACTGAGCGGGATGCGGCCGTGGGCTTCGAGCTTGTCGGGCTGAGCAGAAGAGAGAAGAGAAAATGCGAGAGAGATCGGCCATCCAGCTTTTTAAGCTGGTGGGCGAAGCAGCACGCCATCGTGAGCTTGGGAAGGAGCTCAACGACGAGCATGCAGATGGGAGATGAGATGCTAGCCATGGTGGGAAGGCGTGGATGGCGATTTGGGAGTATACGCCCAAACTTCATGCCCGTGGGAAGGTGTCGATGGCCACGATCTGGGAGGATCCGCCCAAACTTGATGCCCGTGGGAAGGCGTGGATGGCCATTTGTGAGGATCTGCCCAAACTTGATGCCCGTGGGAAGGTGTCGATGGCCACGATCTGGGAGTATCCGCCCAAACTTCATGCCCGTTTGAAGGTTGGGTGGAAAGATCCCAGTGGTCATGGAATGCCGGAGAACTGAAGAGTCGGACGGTGGTGGCAGGAGGTGAGCCATGTGGTCCGAGATGCAGTGCCCGATTGAAGTTTGGGTGGGGAACAAGCCGACAAGGTGACGCGGCCTCGTGGTTGGGGAAGGAGTGTGATGTCCAGAAGTGCCGCAGAGGTGCCCGTTTGAAGTCATCGTGGAAAGAGCCGAGCGACCATGGAATGCCGAAGAATGAGTCGGTGGAGAGCAAGAGGGAGCCGGGGATTGCCGAGCCGGGGATTGCCGAACCGAGGATTGCCGAAACCAAGGGAATTGCCGAGTCCAGGAGGGAAGGCACACAATGGGAAGGCACAATCAAAACAAAGGAAAAGGGGAGTGACAAAAAAAAGAAAATACATACCCCTGGAGAAAAAGTCAGCAGATGATCATCGTGAGAATGGGAAAAGGGAGCGAAACTTACTTTTTGAATTTACGCTTGAATTCTGTTACGAAGTGGTTCACAAGACGGTTGTCGAAGTCCTCACCACCCAAGTGAGTGTCACCGGCGGTAGACTTGACCTCAAAGATGCCCTCCTCGATGGTGAGGAGAGAAACATCGAAGGTACCACCACCAAGATCGAAGATGAGAACATTGCGCTCGCCCTCAATCTTCTTGTCGAGACCGTAGGCGATGGCAGCAGCAGTGGGCTCGTTGATGATGCGGAGGACGTTGAGACCGGCAATGAGACCGGCGTCCTTGGTGGCCTGACGCTGAGAGTCGTTGAAGTAGGCAGGGACAGTGACAACCGCGTTGTTGACGGTGCCGCCCAGATAGGCCTCGGCGATCTCGCGCATCTTGACCAGGACCATGGAGGAGATCTCCTCGGGGGTCTGCGGAAAAAAAATTGGTTAGCACCACTGCAAAAAGCGAGAATGAGGCCAGGGAAACACTGACGAAAATCTTCTCCTCCCCCTTGAACTCCACCTGGATGACGGGCTTGCCACCACGGTCGATGATCTTGAAGGGCTATAGGAACTCCAGGTTAGTATTTGAAAGAGTTGAGGCATCAATCGAGGACGGGGAACCCACAAAGTGCTTCATATCCGCCTGGACTTCTGCGTCCGCGAACTTGCGGCCGATGAGGCGCTTGGCATCAAAGACTGTGTTGACGGGGTTCATGGCGACCTGGTTCTTGGCGGCATCTCCGATGAGACGCTCGGTGTCCGTGAAGGCCACGAACGAGGGGGTTGTGCGGTTGCCCTGGTCATTGGCAATGATTTCGCAGCTGGGAGGAAGGGTCAGTGTCGCGTTCGTGATGCGCCGAGGGCGGGAGGGCGCCGGCAAGGCTGAGGATGCCGGGTGGTCTGAAGAGAAAGCCGAACACTCGAGCAGGGCTGGTGTGGCCCGAGAGTTCGGTTTTCTTTCCGGACCACCTGGGTGCGAAGAAGGGGAGGGGCAACGTACCGGTCCTCGCGGAACACACCCACGCAAGAGTAGGTGGTGCCCAAGTCGATACCGACAGCGGGAGCCATTTTGAAGACTGGTTCTTTGTCGATCGATGGGAAGTGTGGTGTTGAGAGAAGCGGTCGTGTGTAGCGCAGTGAAGAGTGGTGGTTGGGGGAATGGGAGAGAGGTGTGAAGAGTTTGTTGATGGGAATTGGTTTGTGGTGGTGCAGGAGGGGCAGCTAAGATGGATTTTAAGTCGCAGGTCTCAAAGTCGTCCGTGTTTTCTACGAGCTTCCGTGCGGTTCTTGACCCCACCAGGCGGGGGTACCAGAAGTGACTTGATTGTCCTGGCAACTGATGGCAGCCACCAGATCGAGATGGAATCTTCTCTGCCTTGCAGTGGCATCATTCGTTTTCTCACAAGTCTGTTGCCGCCTTGCATTTTTTGTCTGAGCATTGGGAACATGGCATGTCGCGGCGCCTGCCCGCTATTCATCATGTCACTTGCCGTCGGAGTCTGAATCCACTGTTCCAATCCACTGTTACCGAGCCTGACAACTGCCTATCGTACACTTGGGTCACTGGCAGTTCGTTCTTTCCACGACTTGGGCGTTTGCCATGTCTGGGTCCAGTTTATCCCCTTCCCACTGGTCCCAATGGTGTTGTGGTTGTTTCGAGCCTCATGTCCACCCCCATCTCATGCACATGACGTACATCATCGGCCGAGAGGCCCAACCCCACGAGATGCGCCTATCAAAAGTCCAACTGTTTTTTGTTCAATCTGCTATTGATCCATCTCTTTTTTCCACCATCCAAAGAGATGAACACCATCCCTCCCCGCAGCCCGAGTGCTGCCCGTTGCAAAGCGATGACCTGCGAGGCGTTGGGTGACAGGCTGGGGACGAGCTGGAGGAGGGACGGAGGCGGGGCGGGACGGCCATGTACCCCAAAGTACCTTTTCCACCCCACACCGCTTTGGGAGGGTCTGGGTGCCTGATTCCACAGCGCCACCTCTCGAGCAGCTCAGCACCTGCCTGCTCTGGTGCTCCTGTTTCCGGCCCAACCGTGCTGCAAATGATATTCAAGAGGCAAGAAGAGATGCTGCTCATGATGCTTGGACCTGAAAACCAAATCAATTCGCTGTTTTTTCCGACCGTCTTCAACAATGCGTGCAGACAGCTCCGGGGCCGAGCTGCCCCGCGTCAGCACCTGCCCATGATGAAGTCACCGTCCGATAAGATAAGGAATTTATTCCCCGCCCGAGCCCACGAGCCCACCACCTCGTGCTGAAGGAGGGGCTGGCGGGGCAACAACCCACTTCTCCCACGATGAGGGACGGGATCGGACCGGGGATGGATACAACGGCTGCATGGAACAATCGTTAGTGCAACAGTTGTTGGAAAGCACGACTCTCTCCTCCATGGATGGGGTGGGCGGCTTGAAGAGACAATCCAACATCCCCAGTGGGGATAGTGGCATTTTGCAGGAGAAAATCTCCGCCTTGGACGCCAAAGCCACCGCAACCAGGGGATGAACAAACCCCTCCCTATCCGAAATGCAAGTGATTCGATGTCGCATTGCTGAGTGAGGCATCCGGAGTCACAGGAGAGTCGAGACACCACCATCTGCTCATTGACAGTCCATCTTCAAGATCGCAATTGTCTGCTCATCCGATCCAAGCTTGACACCAGCTCCAGCCAAGCTTCGCCCCTCGAGTTCGGTTCCTCCAGCTTCGCGAACCTTCATCCCGGAGCTCCCAGGCTCAAGCTCAGCCCAGAAACCCAGCTCGCCCCACAGAAGCTGCTCGTCGGACCTCGCGCCCACCATGCTGATCAAGGAGAGCTTCGCCGATGTACAGGCCACTGTCGATGGCAAAACGACGTCAATGAGTGAGCACTGCCAGTTCTTCCGGACCGAACGACGCGAACTGACAACGGAACCCCTATTCCAGGAATATTCATTTTCCACCCTACCATCCCAGGCTACCCCAACGCGTGAGCAACACACCCCCGTCTCACCAGAGCCTCAACTCATGTAAACAAAACAGACGTTTCCCCGGCGTGGTCCTCTTCAGCGAGATCTACCAAGGTCAACACCCCCAGCCCCCACCCTCACCCCAACACCGACCTGACCCCCACCAGTCACCGGCCCCGTCGCCCGCTTCGCCCGTCAAATCGGCGGCCAGGGCTACATTGTCGCCGCCCCCAGCAGCTACCATGACTTCACCGGCCCCGAGCCCCTAGCCTACGATGTGCCCGGCACTGACCAAGGCAACGAGTGGAAAGTCCTCAAGGCACGCCCCCCTCCCTCCCTTTCCTCACCCCATGTCCCCCAACTAACCCCCCCTTTCCATCAGACCCTCGAATCCTACGATGTCGACTCACAACTCACCGTCTCCCACCTCTTGTCCCTTCCCACCTGTACCGGCCGCATCGGTTCAACGGGAATGTGCCTAGGCGGCCATCTCGCCGTCCGCGCAGCGGTACGCCCCCCACCCCCTCTCCCCCCAACCCGCACTAACCTCCCCCCTCCAGCTCGACCCCCGCATAACCGCCTGCGTCTCCTACTTCGCCACCGACATCCACTCGCGCACCCTCGGCCCCTTCACCGCCGCCAACACCTCCCCCTCCGCCCCCGACAACAGCATCCACACCCTCGACCTCTTCCCGCAGTTCTCCGCCGCCCCGCACGGCACCGAGCTGGCCCTCATCTTCGGCATCAAGGACACGCACGTCCCCGACGCCGGCCGCGACCTGATCCGCCAGAAGCTGCGGGACGCCGGCGCGACCTTTAGCTGGCACGAGTTCGCGTGGGCGCAGCACGCGTTCATCCGGGACGAGCTGAGCAAGGGGCGGTACGATCCGGCGATTACCAAGGCTTGCTTCGAGGTGTTGATGGAGGTGTTTGGGCGGGTGTTGAAGACGGAGCTTGGGGGGAGGGAGGGGGGCGGGGGGGAGGTGGAGCATTTTTGTTAAGCTGGTTCGGCATGGAGGGGAGGTGATGGGTTGTACTTGGACAGCGGCGCAGGAGGTTTCTTTTCTCGATATGGAGCGTAGCTCTCGCTCTTTGGGGATGATCTACGGCGGACGAGGAAAGACTACAAGCGCAACGCAGCGCAGGGATGCGAGAATCACACACCCCCGACCTGTCGTCGGACAGCCCTTCATCCTCCTCCTCCAGGCTGCCCATGAGCACCGTCTCCAAGTAGAACACACCTACCTGCCCCCCGGGATACATCATTGCGAACCCCTCCTGGCGGGCTCTTCTGCCTCAAGGTCAATCCACGGATCGTGACATGCCAACGTCTTGGGCGTGCCGGCCAACCTCCGTTATATACGCAAAATTGAACCACAGCAGATCGGGATGAACACGATCACGCCGGCTACCCTTCGCCATCTCTTCAATCCAGACGATCTGCGCCCAAACGTGGCCGTCGAAGTGGACTGGTGCCGGTGCCGCCGGTCCGTACCCTCCCATCCATGCGACCAACCAAGATCCGACATGGACGAGGAGCACATGCAGTTCTCCCGAAACCACCATCCCCTCTCCATATGGGCATCACCGCCACCAGCCAGGCAGCTATACCAATAGCAGACACTGCTGGTTTGTTTGCGAGCGCAGGACATTCGAGATGCCGGTCAAGGCTGTTCATTGTTTGGTAGTGGCCCTGGTGTTGGAACCGGATGCCTTTCTCTCTCTGGTAACAAAATAGGGTCTGAAGTCAGAGCCGCATGCCTATCTCTGTGTAGAAAGGGCCCGAAACTAGAGCAGGATACCTGATTCTCCGGCCGAACAGGTACTAGAATTAGAACTCGATGTCTGTATTTGTCTAGCCGGGCTTTAAAGTCAAACCCGGATACCTTTCTCTGCCGTCTAAAACAGGCCCGAGGCGGGAGTAGGAGACTTATTCTCTTGCGACCAGGCCCTGGAATTGGAACCGGATACCTTTCTCCATCTAAAAAGGGCTCGAGTCTCGAGCAGGATACATTTATCGGAACTCGAGACACGTCATTTTGTCATTCAAGCGCGTCATTGGAACCAGGGCTGCAGTGTATGCAAATATGTAATATGTATTGCAATGCTAAAATTATGCCTGCTGTGGCAGAACGCATCCCCCTCCCACAACCACTGCACTGCTATCATCGCTTCCTAAACTGCCTATTAAGCCATGATTTTCGCTATTCATTCCGCTGGTGGGCATCGCCTAATCATCGACGGCTCGGCCCTGGCTCCGACGGGGCTGTCGACGGGCCGGCCGAGGCAGGCGGGAGCGGCGACCGTGTTGTCGCTGGGCCTGTCGTCAGGCCAGCCTGACTCTCGAGATCAAACGAGACCGTGCTCCGAGAGCTCGAGGTCGCCCGTGTCATCTGAACATCAGGCTCCGAGGGCCCCTGGCTCTGGCTAAACGACCGAGGCGGAATGTCGCCGGGCTTGCGACGTCCGCGCACTGAGGCGCGGGGTGCGAGGATGTCCAAGCGGGCTCCATCGGCATTGTTGCCTCGCCGGACCGATGGGTTGCGGCTGACGAGGGTGTCTTCGTAGCCCCAATCTTCGAGAGCTTCAGAAATAGGGTCCGTCACATTGAGGGCCGCGGCTGCCCGCTGCTCGGCGCCCTTGCCCTTGTCCCCCTTGCCATCCTTGTCCTCCTCGTCCTTCTTGTTGGCAAGCTTGCCGGCCTCCTTTTCCTTCTCGCTCTTTTCCCGGGCCTGCGCGGCAAACTCGTCCGAGACGCTGACGGCGTACTGTGGGTTCGAAGGACCACCAAGAGCATCGCCACCACCACCAGGGCCGTTGATGGGGACGAGCTTGATGGCCATAGTGAGGGCACACATGAACTTGGAGCGGCGCGTGGCGCGCACCATCTCGTTGTGCCAGTTGGACTTGTGCTTGATCGCGACCTTAAGCGTCAACTTGTCCAAGTCGCCCACGCTACCCACAGCGATCGTCACGTCAGGCTGGAAGTCGCGGCTGTTCTCCTCGGCGCGTACGAACTTCTCCATCTCGCGGCTCAGAAGTTCAATCTCCTCAAACGTGGTGTCGAACGAGACGTTGACGTCAATAACTTCCTTCATGGCCTTGCTGCGCGTGACGTTTTCGATCCACAGATTGTTGAGTTGGATGTTGGGAACCTGGACGACCTGCATCTTATCGATACGAGTGAACACCGTGTAGAGCAGAGATATCTTCTCAACAATCATCTGCTGGACACCGGGCCCCTGGATATCGACGCGATCGCCTACATCGTAGGGGTGCTTGACGAACAGGAAGATACAGGAGCCCAAAAACTCCTGCGTGGTGACGGCGAAGACGAAGGATAGAGAGAGTAGGGTAGTGCCGGCCGTGGCAAGGGTGGCAACAAAGCCGCTCTGGAAGACAACCACTATATAAAAGGTTAGCTCCAGGCCCTGGACTAGTACACTCCAGCGGTTTGTTTGTTTGCGCGAGACATCGGAGACACCGGTCAAGGCCACCCGACGGTCAATGAAGGCCCTGAAATCGGAACTGGAGGCCGATGACTGTGTCTGGCAGGCCTTGCCAGGAGAGAAATGGGCCCCGCCTTGTTGGCGCGAGACATCGGAGACACAGGCCAAGGCCTGGAAATCGGAACTGGAGGCCGAGGACTGTGTTTGCTAGGCCTTTCCAGGAGAGAACTGGCCCCCGCCTTCTCGCCGAGAGGTCTCACGCTACACTCCAGCCCTGGTTTTATTGGCGCGAGACATCGGAGACACCGGCCAAGGCCACCCGATGGTCAATGAAGGCCCGGAAATCGAAACTGGAGACCCTGAAATCGAAACTGGAGACCCTAGAATCGAAACTGGAGACCCTGGAATCGAAACTGGAGACCGATGACTGTGTCTGGCAGGCCTTGCCAGGAAAGATTTGGCTTTCTCGCCGAGAGGTCTCGCGCTACACTCCAGCCCTGGTTTTGTTGGCGCGAGACATCGGAGACACCGGCCAAGGCCACCCGATGGTCAATGAAGGCCTGGAAATCGAAACTGGAGACCCTGGAATCGAAACTGGAGACCCTAGAATCGAAACTGGAGACCCTGGAATCGAAACTGGAGAGCGATGACTGTGTCTGGAAGGCCTTGCCAGGAGAGAGTTGCCCCCCGCTTTCTCGCCGAGAGGTCTTGCGCGCAAACAAACAAACCTTTTTGTTACTGGCAAGGAAAGGGAGAACTTACAGAAGATGATGATGACGAGGATGGTGACCACAAAGAGGAGGACCTTATCGAACACCCGCAGCGCTTGGCTGATATCCTTCATGCTGCTGGTGATTGCCTTCCTCTCTTTGCCGATCTCGACGACCTTGCGGACCATCTCGTCAAAGGTGATGCTGCCGTTTTGGTCATAGTCAATAACGTTGAAGCACTCGTCGGCCTCTTCGGGGCTGCCCTTCATCAAGTTCAGGACGTCTTGGCGCGTCAGCTCCTCGCCACCCTCGGGGACAAACGACATCCAGATGCGGCGTGCCAGGGCTTCGGAGGGGCTGACTTTTTCCAGCGCCTGGATCACAATCGAATGCGAGTCCTCGGGGTTGAAGACCTTTTTGCCTGTGATTTCGGTGGCCAACCAGCCAATTTTGGTAGTAAGCCTGTCACCCAGTCGGCCGGCCTTCCCCGCCAGCTTCATGGGCAAGGCGGGGGTCGGGTTACCACCGGATAGTTTCATGTCGATACTATCGTTAATGACGGCGTCCTCGGCTGAGAACGTCGGGCCAAAGAAAGGATAGCAATCGCGCGATGCGTCCAGCATGCGGCCCAATAAACCAACTTCGTATTTGGAATCGGCAATGCGATTCGCAAAGGAGCGTTGGTGGTAGGTGATGCTGATGAGCCGTACAATGGTCTTTTCTCCCAGGAGGACGGCTGACGAGAGGTAGAGTGACAGTAGGACGCGCTTGAGTATACGCACCCATTCGATCGAGTCGTCTTTGAACATGAACTTGAAGCTCACCCACGAGCCCAGGCCCCAGAAGAACAGCGACAGAGGAATATTGAGGGCCGTGATGACCGAGGCGTACTTTCGAGTCCCGGAGCTGACAACGCCGCAGAGGAACATGAAGATGCGCGGCAGGAGACGTGCCACCAGCTTGCCCTGTTGGGAATTGTCAGTTGGAGCTATCGGGGGGAAGAGGTGACGGCAACTTACACCCCAGAGAGAAAACCATGATATCTCGAGCCAGACAAAGAACCAGAAGAGACTGACGCCGCCTATCTCAAAGCGGTCCTTGTCTTCGTTGCCCGTCAGCGGGATGAAAATCAAGGGCCCAGCGAGGATAAGGGCTAGAGGCCCGATGTAAACGACGTATCGAGTCCATGGCGGATAGCTGGTGATTTTGAGATAGAATCGGCCCATGGAATTGAGCTCGGGGGGGTCGCTCAGGTCTGACCCGGTACGCCTGAGTTCTCTGTGGATGCGTCGGCGGCCGGTCATAACCGGCACATTTTTTGGCTGTTCGCCATCGACAGGGTTCAGGTTGGCTGTCTCGGCAGGGAATCTGACGCCGCGGCCCACGGTGCTGGCGTTGCTCTGCATCTTGTGGAGGGGTATGTCGTCCAAGCTGTTGGAGTCGATGGGCATGAAGCCCCCGCGGCCGCGACCGCCGCGTGGCGCCATTTTGTGCTGTGCTCCGGTTCGATGGCTGGGACTGATGGCTGTTGCAAGACGCAAGGGATCTGTCGGGTGTGGAATGCTGGTGCTGGAGCCGGAGGCGCGTGGCGCGTGGCGATGCTCAAGATGTCGTCAAGATGAAGGGCGGTATGATGTTGAGGAGCCAGAAAAGAAAAGGATCTAGGAAGGAGAAAAGACTTGTGGGAGGGGGATGCAGCAGATAAAAGGAGGACGAAGGTGAAGGTGACGCATCGAAAAAGAGAGGGCGATGGGCCGCGAAAGTCGAAGCTGAAAAGGCAGCGAGGGTCGAGGGTCGAGGGTCGAGAGGGTCGAGGTCGGCCACGAGGATACAAAGAAGAGAAGGAATGGAAAGGAAAGACAGACGAGACAGGGAGAAGGAGAAGGAGATGGAGAGGACGACGCTGGAGATGGGACATCGCAAAGGTCGAATCTTGCCTTTTTTTGAAATTTCGCATCTGGTCCCTGGATTCTGAAAGAGCAACCCCGGTTCGCGCATCCGATTGGGCCCAGCCGCTCTCGCCTAGCTGCAGTGTGCTGCAGTGGAAGGGTTTGGGACCGGGCTAGCGCAGGGCGGATCTGACGCATCGCCTTGGCTTTTTTCTTTGTTTCAGCATCGACGACCAGTGGAGCGAACGAGCTTCAGAAGGACGCAGATGGCAACAAAAAAAAATGCATGCTCTTACCAGCCAGCCAGCCAGCCAGGTGGTGTCAACAAAAAACCAAACACTCGCCCATAGAGATTGGTGGGTCAGTGTTCGGTTTTTTGTTCCCCTGCCAGCCCATCGAGGTTCCCGTCGATATTTACTGCCAAGGCCCCAGGCTCACTCAATACTGGCTGGGTTGTTAGCGCGGGACCTCCTGAAATACCTACTTGGCACAGCTGGAAGAAGCCTTGGAAGTTGGAACTGGATGCTGATACAGATGTCGAGTTCAATCTTCAAGGCTCTCATTAAAAAGTCAGACGTGTACTCCTTTGTTTGTTTGTTAGCGCGAGACCCATTGCCAGGGAAGCGATGCCTACATCTTCGGGACCTAGCCGGTAAAGAAATAGGTGTCCGGCTCTAGCTTGAGGACCTAGTTGGACAAATACACGCATCCGGTTCCGATTTCAAGACCTGGTCGGTGGAAATTTTCAGTTCCATTCCTAGGGCCTGTTCTGCTCCGTAACTTCAGGGCCTTTGCGAAAAGGCTGATATCTCGCGCTAACAAACAAACCCGGGCTGGAGTGTAGTCTTGGGCGGTGCCGTGGATGTCTCGTGCTAACAAACAAACCAGGTCTGGAGTGTACAATCGGACAACCTACCCGCCAAGGTTCCCAAGAATCCAGGATGCACCGGGACGAATGGAAGGCTGGAAGGATTCGTAAGATCCGCAGGCCATTCCCGAAAGGAACCAGAGACGTCATTTTTGGTGGACACGGCCGCCATATCTGCAAGTCTGTCAGATGTCTGGCGTTTGCCGTTGACGGTTTTGCAATGATCGAGATCCACTTGCAGCGAGATCGACCCTCTCTCGACCCTCTTCCCCTGAACAGCACAGCAAACAAGAGCAGATCCCCATCAATCGGCTCAGGATACCCAGAACACGAGGCATTCTAGATTCAGTTGGGCCAGTCACGTGCCGGTGTCTTGTTTGTTGAGGTAGGGATATCGAGGTCGGAACGGCATCTTGAAACGTATTGTTTCGGGACTGATACCGTTGTCGAAGGCGATGCCCAAACCCGGTCTGGACACTCTCAGCACTATGGCACGGTAGTATTTGGGGGCGGCATGGGATTACCAGCCGCCTGGGCATTCGGCTCGAGCCAGGTTCGACGATGGACCCTGAATTGCATGTTGCATACCCCGAACCGCACAACGGAAGCCATCAAGTATGGGACATGTTCTTTTGTGAATGAAGTCAGCAAGCTGAGAAGGAATGGATGGGTGGTCGTTCAGTGTCTCCGATCTCGTGGTGTCTCGTGCTCGTGCATCTGGTCTCGGCGGTGAAGACGGGAACGCAGTGGCTCCAATCCCAACAACGGCACCACATCAGCAGGAAACGCGGGGAATGGATTGACACAACATAAGTTCTTGCTTTGCTGTTGGGTAACGTGAAGGCATGCGACTCGATACATACCCTCCGATCGGTCCGTCTCACTGGATTGTTCGGACCGACCGCACTGGAAGCACCTACTTTCGACCGATCATCCGTACCCCCCGCTTTCCTTCCTCCACCCGCCGGCACCATGGTGCATGGCATGCGGCCGGGCGAGGTCCGTTGGACAGGTGCAAGCCGGGCCGGCGTCGGGTCCTTCTGCTCAGGGCGACGGGAGTCGGCGTCAACAAACCGGTTGATGGAAATTGGAAATTGCCGATGGGCGACGGGAGCGGATTTGAACGGCAGGATTGTGAAGAAGCTTATCGCCACGTGACCTCCTGTCTGGCCAGGCATGGTGCGCGGACCAGCGCGGGTTCGCGACTAGGTGCCCGGGCCCGGCTGCCTCACCGAGCGAGCACTGTCCAACCATGAGACGGATGGTCGCAGGTCGCCATTGGCCCAAGCCGACCCTTCACCGAGAAGCAGGCAGAAGTGAGGCGGACTGCCGAGCGAGAAAAAAGGCAGCCGGCTGCCTGAATTTCCACGTCGTCGACTCGTCGCCGCAATCCGCAATCCGTAATCCGCCGCCAACTGGCTGCGACCATGTTCTGCTGGAGTCCTCCGTCTCTCTTTCTCTCGTCTTTGATGCTGTCCTCGACCGAGACCGAGACCTCGTCGTCATTCCCACCTGGACACCCTCCATTCGCCCATGCCCGCAACACACAACGTGCCCTTGATTGATTGAGCGATTGACTGAACCGGACACTGGACGGGACATGTGTGGCTAGGCACTGGCGGTAAGCAGCAGCAGGCAGGGCGTCATTTTCGTCTCATCCCTCCTCGAAGCAGTCGTCGTCCCTTTTTTCCAACTCAACCTCATCGCCTTCCCGAGTCCCGAGTCCCAACACCCTCTGCCCCCAACCCTCAGGACAACTGCTGCCTTTCCTCTTTTGGATTGGTGACCTCTCTGGTTCTTTTCACCTCGCCCGTGTCCCCAGACACCTGGGAGTCTGAGTCGGCGACTCAGTCTGGCTGGCGGTAAGGCCTCCTTCCTCGTGTCTTCACTCTCTCTCTCGGTCTCTCTTTGTGATGTTCCTCTTCTTCGACCACCCCCCCTGTGCCAAGACATGTGTAGGAATAGGCACTGTACAGGAACACTCACATATACAGTTGTAGTTTCAAGACTCCACCAGTTCTTCAATATGGAATTGCTCGTGTCCACCATGTCCTAAACTGACGTCTCTCTAGAAACGCCCCCGAAAATACAACAAGCCCCCTGGTGCTCAACACAACAGGTTTGTCCATCAAAATGCCACACCTGCCCGGCTTCGGCCGGCTAACCTGCCCTGCCCAGCACCATGGCTCAACGGCGAATGCAATTTGGCCATAATGATCAAGGCTCGGTATGTATTTTGTCACCTCATCGTTGCTGCCGTGACCCAAAGTCTGACATTGTTGCAGCCATTCACCATGACAGGCCACTCGGCCCCCGGCGGTCTGCCCCCGGGATCGCCGGATTCTTTTAGCCCTGGAGGATTCGCAAGGCCGGTAGCCATGGACGCCTATAAAAGTTTCCCCCTCACCGACCACCAGCCCTTTGGTACCTTTGGCCAGGGGATGATGATCCACGAACCTCAGCGGACCGGAGGTGCTGCCCTTTCCAGCATACACCAGTTCATCAAAGACCCGAATACACCTGGATGGAACCCCGTCAAGCTGGGTATAAACTACAGCGACCGAAGCTTTACCTTGCCACGTGGGACAACCGGACCCTCGGAGTATGATGATTCGGGCTATTATGGGAGTCTAGTCGATCCCAGCGTCGGTGACATGCCCAGCGTGACTGACTACTCCGTCTACAATGACACCGGGAGTGTTTTTGACACCAAGAGCATTGTCGGCAACCTTTCCGACCTCCAGCTTCACAACTCACGAGGCCGAAGCCACGACCGCGGCCCTGCGGCATCAAACCCCTCCCCTAGAGATGCCTGGAATACACAGCGTCCATCCAACCCGGAAGCTGCCACGCTGGTTTGTCCGGAGTGCGCCCAGACTGTCAAGACAAAAGCAGAGCTCAAGTACGCCTCACCCCTAAATCTAGCATGTGACAAGTTCTCACCCACATCTAGCAAGCACAAATCTCGCCACGAGAAACCCCATATGTGCCAAGAGCCTGGTTGCCCCCGCAAAATGGGCTTCGGGACCTCCAACGACCTCCTTCGACACCAGCAATCGGTCCACGGAGCCGACGGTATCAAGTACCGATGCACTGAAGGGTCGTGTCTGGACAAGGTCCAAAAGGACTGGCCAAGGGCCGATAACTTCAAGCAGCACCTCAAGAGAATGCACCAGATCGAACTAGGCAGCGACCCGGATCTGAGCAAGTACGAGCGCAGGTAAGTTGTCCATACCAAACGCTTCGTTTTGGAAACTGACCGTCTTTTCCTGCTCCAGAGTGTCGGCCAGTCCGAGTCAGTCCCAAGCCAAATTGACCATGCTTTCTTCGTCGCCGTGGATAGGCTTGGACCCGAGCCAGTCTTCGTTGCCCGGCCCCTCGGATCGGGAGACGAGCTTCAGGCAGCTGGAAGATCGCGCCATGCACGTCAGCCAGGAAATCCAGCAGCTTCCAGGTCCGCAGGAGATGGAAGCCAGGCAGGATCAAGGTCCCCTAACGGAATTCATCAATGATAGCGTGAGCCCGCACGTGCTGGATCATGAGAGCCCGGTTGGAATGGATGACACCCTGAGGGGCCTCGCGGATCCTCAGACGCACGCAGAGGCCTTGACACCAGGTACCTCGGACGATTCATACTCTCTGGAGGGAGGGAGCATATGCCCTGCCGCATTGACTTCTACCCCCAGATACGGATCCACACAGGAATACCATCATTCGGACATCACCAATCACTCAATCCAAGGAAGCCCACTGGTCCAGAACCACCCAGGACAAGACGCGGTCATCGATCTCGAATCACAGGACGCTGCGGACGGGGATAACTCGTGTGACGCAGCTTCCGAAGATGAAGCCACGGATCCTTCTACTGAGAGCACTACCTCGCAGGACGAGTCGACCCGACATGGCTTGGCACAGCCGAAGGGGTCACGAGAGGAGTCCAATGAACCATACCAGACAGCGGTGTTATCGTCCAAGGAGACTGTCAATGCCATGGACATTGACGAGGCCAGTGCCTTGGTCATGTCACTTCACGAGAAGGGCGTACTCGACAAGATCCTCTCCCGGCTGGGATACCAAAAGACCAAGGAAGACGAGGATGACAAGAACCCAAAGGAGAAATTCCAGAGTCCCAGTCTTGCGTACGGGAGAGAGGCTTGCCCGGAGTGCGACAAGACCTTCAAGCGTCCCTGCGAGCTCAAGTATGTCCTCCGCCCCCGGTCGCGTCCGAACCTCCCGCTAACCCTCACAGGAAACACCTCAAGCGCCACGAGAAGCCATACGCCTGCACCCAGGAAGACTGCGACAAGAAGTTTGGCAGCAAGAACGACTGGAAACGCCACGAAAACAGCCAGCACATCCAGCTCGAGTTCTGGCGCTGCACCGAGAGGGCCGAGGGCCGTTCGGCGCCCTGCGCCAAGATCTGCCACCGCCGCAAGACCTTCTCCAAGCACCTGACGCAGGCGCACGGCATCAAAGACGAAGAGGCGCTCGACAAGCGCTGCGCCGACTCGCGCAACGGCCGCAACTTTGAGAGCCGCTTCTGGTGCGGCTTCTGCCAGCAGGCCATCGAGTTCAAGCAGCACGACGGGCTGGCGCTGTCGGAGCGCTTCGACCACATCGACGCGCACTTTACGGGCCGGGGCGGGAATCTGAAGATGGACATTGGCGAGTGGAAGAGCCTCGAGTCGGAGCCGCTGTCGACGTTTCAGGACATTTTGGCCGAGGCCAAGGAGCCGGAGGAGCCCCCGCCGCCGGCGAACCCGTTGCTGGGCAAGCGTCGCCGCGAGGATGGGGATGCCGACGACGACGAGCATGTGCCGGCGCCGGTGGCGAGGAAGCGCCGCTATGTCAAGCTGAATTCGAGGGATTCGGTGCTTTGGCTTTGTGTTTGTGCCCCTGTTATACGCCTTTCCCCCTCCCCTCTCCCCTCTCCCTCTCCCCTCCCTCCCCTTCCCATCCTTCCTCCTGCGCCGTGCCAAACACGTACTAACTCGTAGCCAGTGCGACTGCGGCAACTATTGGAGTCCCGCCGTCACAACGCAGTGCCTGACGGGGGATGGATGTTCGCACACCTTTTGCGCGGACTGTGAGATGGTGGTGCAGCAAACACCGGATGAGAACTAGGGGATGGTGACGGTGGATGTTGACCCGTTACGTTTGACGACGATGATGATGACGATGACGACGAGATGGCTTCTTGTTTGGACCTTGGCTTGATACCCTTCGCATCTGACCGAGATTCCCCTGGCGGAGAGGGGGGCTAGGTATTACTGGTTTGGCTTTGGGATGGGATAGAAGGGATACTAGGTACGGACTGGGCAAGGAAAGGCATGACATGATACAAGGACGCAGGAGATACCCCAACATACGCACATGACGGTGCCGGGTGAGGTGGTGCGTGGGGCGACGGCCGCGCATCTCGGGACTCTCTTTACGGGAGTTGTTGATGCGAACGAGCGAGCGAGCATGCGAGCAATGCAACTGTCAATTTACATTTGCGATTTGGACTTTCTTCTTCTCTTCCTCGTTGCGTTTTCTGCGGTTCAACACGGGTGTCCCTCACTCAGTTGTCCCATCAGGTCTATCTAGGTATGTACTAGCGAGCAATGTATTGCAACATGTAAGTCAACTCGCACCATCACGAGGGCTTCTTGACCTCCTACACCGTGATCACCACACGGCGTCCTCCTTTCCTCCCTCCCCCATTAGGACGTAGATGCACTCGAGACGGGCAACGAACGCTGTCGGTCAAATCGCTGTCGGTCAGGTCGCTGTCGATGAAGTTTCTGGTATCTCCCGTACCAAGTAGATGACCTTAAAGCCTGGCAGGTCCATCGTGTACACCGAGCGCCCTATCCCGTCTCGGTGGCCCCATGGGAATATGATGGATGGTTGATGGTGTCGACATCATCACCACCACCACCACCACCGCCACCATCACTACCACCAAACACTTTACCATCTCACCACCTGTCTGTTCAGCTCCCTTCAGCTTCTCTTCAGCTTGGCCTTGGCAATCACAGTTCACACACACACACTCCACATTTCATTTTCCACTTGCACTGGCACTCCCACTTGCATTTTGCCGGTCAGCTCGGTTCCCCGTTGATCTATAGACTGTACGGAGTAATGGACTGGACTTGGTGGGTGGGTGGTTTCCGGCCCCCAACACCACCGCCCTCGCGGCCTTGTCCCGTCTCCTGCAAAGTCCCAGTGCATGGGAAGGTAGGCTCTTTCAGCTGCTGGGCTTGGCCCTGGAGAGAGGCACGAGGGGGTTATGGATGGAGTGTAATCTATCCGAAGGTCGTTTCGAAGGTCTTTGGTAATTTGCAAGTTGGCCGGTCAGCTTGCGCTCTGCGTTGTCGATCCATGTGGACAGTGTAAAGACAGAGTAGTCTCGGTGTCTGGTGGAAATGGGTTGTAGGTCCCCTCTGCTGTACTTGACTTTCAGCGCCCGGACGATAGGGAAGAGGTGATGAGCCGGGGCCGCAGCTGGATGTTGCCAATCACCAGATTCAAGAAATCGAAGCATATCATCCAGGACTCACACCCAACTCACACCCACGCCTTCAGCTGCACTGCACTACCTATTTCAGGATAAACTCCCATGATCAGCCCACAGTCTGGGATCTGAAGAAAGGATGCACAATATCCAGCGTGCCAGCCGATGGGAATTTCGAATTCCATCCCGGCGTCTCAGGCAGGCAGGTCCTTGCGTGCTGCACCGGAGTTCCGTCCGCTGTGGCAGACCTGACCGAGGCCCCGGACGGGGCGGCGGCGGCGGCGGCGGCGTACGCTGCAAGTAGGTCCAGACCAGGTGTGCTTGTGCGTACGTGTCTCACTTACACAGCGCAGCACACCGCAGCGGGAAGGAGGGGGCGGGGGGAGGGGTCGCGGAATCATGTCATGTTGCTGTTCTGAGCGACGCCGTGGCGGCGGACGCATGGACCGTCGTGTGCTGCTTTCCGGGGCGGGCGGGACAAGCGGTCTTCGGTCGGGCGGCTGGACGTGGGGGGACGACGCAATCGAGCAAGGCGGTACGGATTGGGAACTGGGGGACGCGGAGGCCGTGAGATGACGAAACCACGTCAGTGATGGCGGGATGGGGTGGTTGGCAGAGAGACATCGGGGACAATGCCATATCACACACGGGGGCCGGGATCGGGAGAGACTGCCGGATGGAGCGATTTGTATTTTGGATTTCGGGATGGCCTCGACGACGGAGCGCGGCCTGGGGTGAGGACGGATTGGAAGGGGTGGTTGGTTCAGATTTGGGGTCCCGGGTAGGCGAATGGCTGCCAGATGACTGCTCCCCAGGAGCCAGAGCTTGGGGATTGCGGTGAGAGTCGAGTCTGCCAATGGGAGGCCGAGGGCGAAGCCGATGACGGACAGAGCCATTTGGAAATGCTCAAACAAATGGGTTGGAGCCGGCTCGTGTTTCGGCCGGCTTGCTTGGTCTGGCAAAGAGATGGACAACAGGCAGGCAGGTGGTCGAGGCCGGTCCAGGCGGCCGGCCGGTGTGCCGTCATGGGGCTTGGATCACGGCGCCGGTGCTCGTCCGGGAGGAATGGGCGGTGCCAAGAGGATTTGGGACCAGAAGAGCCAAGGACGTGGAAGAGTTGTTTCTCTGATCTCAGCCCCAGGTTCGCAGCAAGGATCAACATGGTGCTGTGCCATCCGCATCGGCCGTCATGTTTCGCGGGGATCTAAGAACCACGACCCGTGGCGGTCCATCCGGGGCGGACCACCCTTGTTGTTGTTGCAAGCCAAGCTGGCGACGTCGGACTGGTTCCCCGACTCCCGTGATGCCCCCCCGGGAGGAACGCCCAGCCGGGCTGGGCTGATTGTATTTTATTTTCTTACCGCTCCATAATGTCCATGAAGGATGGGACTGTCAACGAGACGTTGGGCGCTAGTTTCCTTGCTTGGGTCGACATGACGGGAGACCAGAGGAGTCAGGAGTCAGGAGTCAGGACTGAGGACAGATGACGACGGCGGCCTCGGACTGTGTCCTGATCGGAGCCGGCGGATGGAAATTCAACCTCGCCGTTGACGGTTGCAGAGGTGCATGGCCCGGGCAGAAAGCGAAGAGAGGGAGGCAAAAATACAATTGCTGCCTTGGGTAGCGTGGTTTGGCCAAGGCGGCGAGCTGGTCAGTGGTCAGTGGTCAGTGGTCAGTGATCACTGAAGAGTTTGGATCAATTGGCGGGACACTGCAAGGCAACCGACCTTATCAGGCGCCTTATCTGCCAGCTGGTGGGGTTGGGGGGTTGGTGTTGCGTGGGCCGCACGGATTGAATGGAATGGAATGGAATTGATTCTGATCTGCCTGATCTAAAAGAGATGAATCTCCCAGGAATCCCCTGCGGGGAATTCCCTCATTTAAGGCCTGCAGGCCTGGCTCGTGCGGTGGCAACGCGGAGGGAGGCGCCTGCCTTAAGAGTAGGCGAGTCCTTCCGTAGTAATGCCGGGCCCCCCGCGAGCCTTCGTCCCGAAGGCTTTAAATCAACGCGATATAAGTCTATCTTACAATCTTCGTCCCTAGTACGTTAGTGCTTTACATAACCGTATCCTCCTATCTATCCGTATTATCTACCTACGAGCTGTACTCGCCTTAGCTTATTTCCTCCTCTCCTAGCTTGATTCCTCTATCCTCTAACGCCTTAACTACCTACTCTAGTCTCTCTCTTATTATTATTACCTCGTCCTAAAGCGCCTTAATTATCTTATCCTTCTCCTTAATTATCTCGTCTATCCTTTTCTCCTTCTACTTATTCGCCTCGTCTTATTTCGTCTCCTTCGCCTCCAAGCCGCCGACGCGCGCCTTTAGGAACTCTCTTTTCTCCTCCTCTAACTCTAGGTTCTCTTCTACCGTATCGATCTTAGTATTAAGCCTGGTATTAAGCCTGCCTACTTATCCGATAACGTCGTCTACGTTATCCTTCGCCTCGTATATCTTCTACTCGACTTTGGCCGCCTTATCCTTAATACTTTCTAGCTCCTTCTTAATACTAACGATATCGGCTCTAGTCTTCGATATAAACGTCTCCGCCTTAGTATACTTTCCCCCCTTACTTATATTGTCGGCCGCTAACGTACCTACGACCTAAGCCGTAACGACTTCGTTCGGCGTCGGCGAGGGCGTATTAACGGGCGTTAACGAGTTTTCGAGAAAGGACTATCCGTAGAAGGCCGTCGAAGTATTTCCGAATAATAAGGGTATCGGCTCGTACGCGGGTATATAGCTATTACGGCCGCTCGGAGGTATAAACGGGTTAATCCTCCGTATTCCTTTCGTATATATTTCTATATATAGGGCGATAGGGTCGAGCTGATTCGGCTAGGCTTATCCTACTCCAGGGTTAAACTAAGCTAGCTAGACCTATCCTACTCTAGGGTTAAGCTAAGCTAGCTAGACCTATCCTACTCCGGTATTATCCGCCTTATCGTCCGTATTATCTAAAGGGGCCCCCGCTTTAATCGTTCCGTACGAGGTCTTCTTCTTCTTCTTCTTATAGGCGTCGTCTCCTCCCGACTCGACCGCCTTACGCTTCTTTACCGCGGCTAGGATCTTCGCCTTAAGCTAAGCGCTACTAAATAGGTATATAAATCTTAGCTCGCGTCTCTTTATCGTAGTAGCGTACTTCTTTTTAAACTCGATACTTAGCGCGTCTTATCCGCTCTACTTCCCGTCGTTTAGGGCTACTACCGTCTTATTTAGTATCTATCTAACGTTAAGCTTACGCTATAGCTCTACTTTATTACCCTTAAGTTAAGTAGCTACGATACTAAATACCGCGATATTTAAGTAGTCTCCGATAGCGGGTAGGATCCTCTTAGCGCGGGCCTTATCCTTCGTCTTATAGAAGGTAATAATATCCTCGCTAATTTTACTTATTACTTTTCCAACCGGGTAGTTTAACTAAAGGTCGGCCTTCGACCTCGTAAGGTCCTCGATAACCTTACGGTCTTCGACCTAATCGCCGAATTCCTCCCCGTCTCTCTCCGTAACGATATAGTCCGCGTACATCTTAATCGCTTCCTCGCTCTATACAACCGGGTCGACCTTATCCCTACCTCCGCCGTTACTTATCTTACTGGCTAGGGAAGAAGATATATTTAGTCGTCTCGGATTAAACCGATTACCCTTCTGTATACGATTTATCGCGCGATTATTTCTACGAAGGCGTCTTCTAGGGTTATCTAGTCTAGCGTCGCGTTAGGCGGGCGCGCGTCCGATTAATTCGATTAATTGTACGACTAGGAAAGCTCTTCTACGGCGCTTAGGGGAAGGATAAATTAATTTAAGGCCGCCTAACGCGAATTAATTACGGTAGAAGCGAGGTTATAAGTAGAGAGAGTAGGAGTAGGGATGGAAGTAGGAGTATAAGTTTAAGTGGAAGTGGGAGTAGGAGTAGGAGTAGGAGTAGGAGTTTGTAAAGTCTAGGAAGGTACGAGAGTACGGGCGCCGGTTATCGACTAGGAGGAAGGAGCTTTAAACGGGTTATCCGCCCCGACTCTTCTACTTTACTTCTTCTTCCTATCGTATTCTTTTACCAGAATTAGTCTAGCTTATTCGTAAGCTCTTACTAGATCCCTTACCGACTATAGTAGAGTAAGCCTAGGTTAAAACGAGTTAAATTAAGATTCCCAGCCTTTAAACTTAACTAAATATTCGATCCTTAGGCTTTATCCTCTCCAGATCGTTCTTCTCTCTAGTAGCTTCTCGACCTCGAAAGTCCTACCGCTATCGTCTTCGACGACTCTTCTTATCTGCTCGGGGTAGCGTCCGAATAGATCTAGACCGTCTAATACCCGTACTAGTTAAGCGATAGAGACTATTCTATATACTTTCTATATAGGTAGGAAGTCTAATTCGTAGGCTAAGTTTCCCTTCTTTACTACAATTCGGAATAAACCGGTCCTCTGCTACGACCATTTACGGTTCTACGTACCTAGGAGGTTATACCCTTAGTATAGTCTTAGATATACCTAATCCCCGGGCTAAAGGTAAAGTTATAGATACTTCTCGTCGTATCTAATCTTAGATACCGCTACTACGTAGGCGATCGCTACCTCCGCCTCTTCTTTATATATTAGCCGAGCAGCCTCGGCGTCTATATTATTATCCTAGTCGAGGTTTAAATCCGTAACCGCTCGCGGCTTTCGTCCCGTTATAAGTATAAGCGGTTCTCTCCTAATTAATTCCGTATAAGCGAGGTTAAGGTAATAGCCTAGGGAGGGTAGGATATCGGTCTACGGGATAATATCGTTCGTAGCGATATGAAACCTAATTACTAACTCTATCGTCTAATTCTTTCTTTCCGATATCCTATCGGTCTATGGGTAATATAATACCGATATTAGTAGCTTCGTTTTTAATATCTTAAATAGTCCCCTCTAGAGATCTCCTACGAACTTTAAGTCTTTATCCGAGATAATCCGACTCGGTAAGCCCTAGTCCGCTAACTAGAGGTAGATAAGAAGCTTCTCTCCCTATTCCTCGGCCGTCTAAGTAATCCTTCCGGGTACTCCGATTATCCTCTTATCGAACTATCCTAAGACGGATATTATTAACTCGAATCCCCCTTCTAGTATTACCTATATCTTTAACTTAATTACTATAGGTAGGGCTATAATAAAGTCGATCCTAATCGTATATCCTAGAATAGGGATAACCTTAATCGGCTATATCTCCCCTAGGGTCTTTATCCGTAGGATTTAGTTCTCGAGATATACCGGGTAGTACCTTACGTAAGACTTAACGCTTACCGACTTCCTATCGAATAATACCCTATCCAGGTCGTATAGTATTCGGTTCGCGCCGAAGTAATATTTACTGTCGTAGGCCTCTTCGAAGATATCCTATACGTAAGATTTAAGTATACAGAGCTTACTCGAGCCTTCCTAAGTATTAAGGTATAGGAGCCCTTCTCTTAACTCGAAGGGTATAGCTTTCGGTATCGGGGTTACGCCCCTTTTAGTTAAAAAGGTAATAATCTTACCGTACTTTACGTCCTACTAATACCCTACTTCTATCTTCTTCCGGAACTCTTCGTATATCTCTACCTGGTAGACTATTAACGCGTCCTCGAAGATATCCTCGAGTTCGTTCCGGGTCTAATCGGCTACTAGGTAATTATCGTCTGTATTTAGTAATCTCGATAGTACGTCGGGTATTAGATTCCTTTTCCCGGGGATATAGCGTACGTCTAGGTCGAACTAAGCCAGGTAGGTAGACGCTATTATAAGTTTCGGGTTTATCTTATTTAGGTCGACTATCTTTAGTAAGGTTTACTTTACGATATTACCCGTAGACTAGTAATCCGTAAGGACGACGACTAGGTATTTAGATAATTAAACCTAGGACCTTATCTTCTTATAAACCTAGATAAGTCCTACTACTTCTATCTCCAAGGGCCCGAAGTCTTTTTCCGAAGATATTATCCTCCTACTTAGGAATATAATCGGTTCGATTTAATCTACCTTTACTACTCTACCGTCCTAGGCTTTACCGGCTAGGTAGAAGATTATAATACCGATACCCTATCTATATACGTCGATTTTAATAAAAGCGATTCGATCCGGGTCCTAGTAGACTAGATACGAGGGCCGTATAAGCTAATCCTAGAGGATACGAAAGGCGTCCTCTTCGGCCTAAGTTAGTTCGAATTTCGCCTTAAAGGTATATATCTTCCTAACTCGCTTCGACTTCTTCTCGGGGATCGAACCGCTCTCCTTTCCCTTTTTTAAGGCTATAGACTTCCTACGTTATAACGGCTCGATCTTTTACTAATAGAAGGGGATAAACTTCCTTAAAAACCCCGTTATACCGATATAAGTTTCTAGCTAATCGAGAGTTATCGGTATCTTTAACTTCGTTAGTACCGCTATCCTATCTTAAGTCGTTCCGAGTCCTCGTCTATCTACTACGAAGCCTAGTAACTTAACTAAGGGGAAACCGAAGAACGACTTCTTTAGGTTTATCCCGACGTTATATTTTTCGAAAATATCTAGTACCCTTTAGATATACTTCTCGTATTCTTCTGTAGTTTTACTAAAGATAATAACGTCGTCGATATACGCCCGATAGAATAACTTTACCTTATAAAGGATCTTGTCTATAAACCTCTGTCCGTAGGCCGGTAAGTTCTTAAAGCCTATTAGGACGACTTTTAAGAACTCTAACCCTCGGTAGCTAACGATTACTATCCTATTCTAGTACGGCTTCTATACCGGGAGCTAGTAGAAGTAAGCTAAAGCGTCTAGAACCGAGAAGTATCTATAGCCCTTAACGGCTCCTATAATCTTCTCGGGGCTTAGTATAGGGTATACGTCTAGTACCGCGAACCGGTTAACGGGCCTTAGGTCGATAACTATCCGACCGACTAGCTTTCCGTCTACTATTCTCCAGACTACGAATACTAGGTATACGAACGGGGTCGCTTATCGTATCTAATCCGTTTTTCCTTCGGAGTATAGACCGTTTAGCTTTTCGTCGATTACTACCTCGTCTTTAGTACTAGTGTTATAGGCCTTGGATATTAGCTTCTTCTATTACTAGCCGTTAACTAGGTCGATCCTTATATACTCCGACTCTGGGATCCTTATAAAGCCTTTACCTCCCTAGTATCTAAACTTCTCGAGTATCTTTTTTAGTCGCCGGGCTAATCTTAGGTCGCGTATTCCTACCTTCGTACCGTCCTTAGTAATTAGGACCGGTTCCTCCTCGACTAGCGCTAGTCCTAAGGCCTTAACTCGATTCGGGTTAATATCCTTCTCTCTTAGTAGTTTCGATCCGGCGTCTTACTCTCCTAGGGATTACGCGTTTTACTAGTTCTCGAGGATACTTTCGACTAGGCTGTATACGTCCTCGTCGGTCGCGTCTAGTAGTTTCCAGGTCGCGTTATCGATAGGGAATTATTATCCTATAGTTATATCCGACCTAATATAATAGGCCACGACCTTATCCTAAGTTACTATAAAGTAACTATCCTCGTCGTTATCCTTAATTATACCGACCTTTTAGTTACGCTTAATAGTTAATAGACTATCTAACTAATTTAATAGCCGTACTACTTAATTCGACTCTACCGATATAATGTATAGGATATCGCCTCCTACTATCGTATAGAATATATAGTCGCGGTACTAGCTATTCTTGTCCCTATCCGGTAGCGCTTTATACTTAACGTTAATATCCGCGAAGTTCCTTAAGGGTATAACGGTCTTTACTAGTACCGCTACCTTCCTAACTACTAGAGCCGCTTTACGAATAACCTCGAAGTTCGTTATTAGGTCGTCGTAGTTTTACTATTTAATCGTCTTATCCGGGTAGCTTATAATTACTCTATACGGATTAAGAAACTTAGTTCCTAGTAATAGATTCGGTCTTAGGCTATCCTAGATTAAAGTATCTATAGTATAGCCTCCGCTTATCTCCGCGCCTCGAACTATACTAGGGATTTCGATATCGAATAGAGCCTTCTCGGTTAACGATAACTAGCTACTTACCGTCTTTATCCGGGTCGGTTCTATCCTTCTAATAACAGCGTCGGGGAAGTTCTCCTTTAGCTATTCGCGATCTACGATAATTAATAAGTAGCCGGTATTACCGTAGACGTCTAGGTCCGGACCGTCTTCTTTTACCTTAATTATAAATCGTAGGTATATGTTTTTTCCTACGCCGGGCCTCTTATCGGAGGGTATCGGCCTCGCCTTAATTAGACGCGGTACTTCGGCGTATAGTACTGTCTTTATATCCTCCTGATCGGTACCTTCGTTACTAAGCTAATCGGCTTTACCTAGGTTATCTTAAGGTAGTTCGGATTAAGGTAATTCGGGTCGCGATTCCGTAGGGGTTAGGCTAAGTGCTCGTTCCCTTTAAGCCGGGGTATTATCCCGCTATACGGGAGTCCTCTCGACCTAGCTCGTCGGTACCTTCTCTTAGCTCCGCGATAGCTCGGCTAGTCCTAGGCCTAAGCCTTTTAGCTTTAGTATCGTATATACGTTAGAGAAGACGTAGTTTATTAGGGCGTTACGCGATACGAACTCGGATAAGTATTTCTAATAAGTAGTTCGGTACGATAGTATTACGGCGACGTTACGTTTTAGACCGATATAAGCGTAAGTACTATTATCCTCGTCTACCTTATATACGCTCTCTCCGTCTAAGATATCGTCGTCGCTAATATAAAAATAGCCCTCCTATACTAATATTCTCTCCCTATCCTCGAAGCCGGTATCCTTATCGTAGGTTAACTTGGATTAAACTAGATAGCCTACGCCCCTCGGGTTAGGCCTAACCTAACGTCTAAACCTTATAGGCCTAGTATACCGTTTATACTAATATCCGCCTCGATCCCTAAACCCTTTAAAGTTCTATCCTTCCTACGCCGTATAGCGCGATCCGACTCGAGAAGATTATTTACCGCGCCCTTAGTAGCTACTACGCGCTTATCCTTATCCGAATCCTCCTAAGCCTCGTCCGCTACCGTATCCTCCGGAGTTATATCCAGTAAAACCGAATCCTCCCGAGTTATAGCTACTACGGTAGCCGGTCGACTAGCCGGAAGGTCCTCCTTTAGGTCTCGAGTTAAATCGGTTACGGGAGCCTTCTCTATAGAATACTTCCTCTATATTATATACTAAGCTAACTAAGACGTCGGCGTTTCCGTCTATAATTATTTTACCGGGAGTAATATTAGTATTAAAAGGTTAAACGATATTAGATAAGGATAAGGTTAGAAGGCGGGCTTGGATTAATATTTTATCCGTAACGTACTTAACGTAGTTAACTAGGGTCGTATCGGCGGTAGGCTTATTAATTAGGAACGTAATCGAGTTGGAGATTCCCGTATAGATATTTGCTATAATTTAAGATATAGTTATTATTCCGGCCGCCCTAAATAAGCGAGCCTTCTTTATAGCGTAGGCGTTAAAACGGGTTCCTTTTCGGAGCTACTCGTCTATAAAGACGTAAGTATATAGCTACTTAAGGGCCTCGACAGTATCTAGTCCTTATACCTTTCTTAGCTACTCTCCCTAACGGATAAGGTCTATCTTTAGCTACTTCCTCTCGGTAGGGGATAGTCTACCGATAAACTATTATTATACCGGTCCTCGGAGTAGCTATTATAGGTTAGCGGCTACTAACTTCTTCTTCGCCGGAAAGTCCGCTTAGTTAATAATAATATCCTAGAAAAGGTTTATATCCTTATAGTATATAGACGTTCCGACTACGGTAAACGACTCTTTAGGCTTTATATCTAGGGAGGGGTCGAAGTAGCCGATATAGTAAACCTTCTAGTACTTAGTATCTTCCTAGGCGATACTATTATTAATTTAGATCCGTCCGAGTAAAGCTATCTCCTTTAGGACTCGCTTGGAGGCGGTTCGGTTATCCGGGCGGTTATTTATAATACTTACCGGATTCGAGTTAAATAGGGATAATACTTAGGTATCTTGCTAACGAGGTACTAGGGTTATTAATCTAGGCGGATCGTTTACTCTCGGGTCGGGTATAGGTAAGAGTATTATAACTCTTTCCGATCTAACTAGTTTTATGGCGTTAAACCGTTTCTAGAACTCGCGGTACGTCCGGTTAAAGTCGAGCGGGATCGGGTTAAAGTAAGCTAGTTATGTTTTATCTTTATAAGGTACTTAGATATCGTCCTCGTTATCTAATTCGTTATAATCGTAGTAGCCGATAGGTAATAAGTACCCTCGGGCTCTTCCGTATACTAGGTATCTTAGACCTAACGCCTACTATAGTAGACTCGCCGGGAAGGAGCCGGGTTACGTAGATTACGGGGGCTTGTGCTTTTACTGCTAGGTGATAAAGCGAAGGACGGTATCTAGGTTCTACTAGGGGAGGTATAACTCTAGGAACTACCTTAAGGGGAATTAGCCTAGTCCCTTCTTAATACTGTCTGATATATTAGCTTTGATCTAGTTAAGGAAGTCCTTAGGTAGGGCGTCTAGGTATATCTCGAGTCGAAGTAGCTTATCCTTATTTAGCTTATAGATACCGGAGTATTATATAAAGTTAATAATCTCTTGGCCTAGGATAAGCTTTAGTAGGGGTACCTAACTTATTTGTCGGCGATAAAGGGGTTGTATTTGACTTTATTAGGTAGGTAGGATGGTCGATTTGTCTGGTATAGTATAGTGTGGTATTGGATTTAATCGGTCGACCTAGGTTAGGTCGATGGCCGAAGCCAAGCTACTATTGTTGCGTGGGCCGTACGGATTGAATGGAATGGAATGGAATTGATTCTGATCTACCTGATCTAAAAGAGATGAATCTCCCAGGAATCCCCTGCGGGGAATTCCCTTATTTAAGGCCTGCAGGCCTGGCTCGTGCGGTGGTAACGCGGAGGGAGGCGCCTGCCTTGAGAGCAGGCGAGTCCTTCCGTAGCAGTTGGGTTGGATTGTGAATTGACACGGAATTGATGACGCGCAGGGCATCTTGGATCCACCCAGCCCGTGTTTGCTTTCATTCAGCCAGCCCTCACCGATCGGGCGGAGAAAATGGAAGCATCAAAGAATTTTCAAAATGTTTGCACTGCCTCGCCCCCATCCCACCGCACTGCAGCTCACGTTTCAGTCTCAGGATGCGTGGGAGCATGGATGTCGGATCATCAGAACAGATGAACAGGGCCCTTTGTTTCTCTTCTTCCGAGCTAAGCGCGGCAATCTTTCCATTTCGGATCCGTCGACCGACGAGGATCACTGATGGATGCTCTCGGTCTCGAAACACTGTCACCGACGGTGGGCCTCCCCGCGATGGTGTTGGTCGCTGTTTGGTCAGCGACTCGGCATTGCTTGAAACAAGACTCGGCAGAAGAAACACTTTTCATGGGCCAGGGGTCCAACCACGCTCCCACGATTCCCGAGGCCATGGCAGGCTCCTCGTGGAAGCCCCAGGGATGCGCTGACCGCATCGCAGACCGCTCTGTACGGAGGAGGTACCGGGAAGAATCATGAAATTCCAGCCCGCCAACCGCCAAAATAGATGGGAATGGGGAATAGGCGCGGCCGTTGTTTCGGGGTCCAGCTCCCAGGAATAACACAGGTTTCGCGCTTCCGCGGCTGCGCTGCTGTCGAAGGAAGAGAGGCGATGAGCCAACTTGGGG
This sequence comes from Podospora conica, assembly GCA_030685255.1. Lineage (NCBI taxonomy): Eukaryota > Fungi > Ascomycota > Sordariomycetes > Sordariales > Podosporaceae > Podospora > Podospora conica. The sequence goes on from MU839475.1 coordinate 111,417, forward strand.
GCGGCCCCGGGTTGGAGTCTTGGAGAGACCCGTCATTCGTGGAAGACTTGAGGTCGCTGATCTTGAGGCCTCGAGATTGGAAGATGGGATTCTGCACATTCAACACCTGCTACCCCTGGGCCTCGTTTCCTCTGACCTGAGACCGCAGGTCTTTGGCAATTCCCGTCCTTCGTCCTTCTCGGATGACGAGACGAGATGGGACAGGGAAGAACACAACTGCCGGCCACCCTCTCCACTGAGAGTCCACTCTCGATCGAGTCTCGAGTCTCGAGTCTCCAGGGTATCCGCCGCCGCCTTCCCAGGCCAGCTCAGACCAGCTCACGTCCAATCCGCTTTCTCCGCCTCTTCCTCATCTCTTGGTCTCATCATCGTCTTTCGCCCGTTTGCGGGAGCCGCCGCCTCCTCCACACGCTCCAACCCCTCCAACCGAGTCGAGGCGGCACTTTTGCGACATGATTGGACTGCCCTGCGATCGCTGGAAGGGTGGTGGTGTCCCGCCGCCTCCTCACTGTAGCCGGGCGTCGTGCAGCCATCTGCTGGGAGATTGATTCACCAACGGGCCAGCAACGGGCCACCAGCCCAGCGATCCTGCGTCTTGCCGTCTGTTCGTCCTCAGTGGCTGGATCCATTCAGTATCTCTTCTTCTCCCGCGACCCGCCCAGGGTTACAGAGTACCGTCCGGAATACGGTACCGACATCCATGGATGGCATTAGGTCATGACCAAGGACCTCACACAACATGCAGCGAAACCCTTCGGCGGACGCCATCAAGGGCGAATCTGCCCCGTCGACCTGTCGTCCTGTCCCAAAACGCCCCTCTCAACGCCTCGCCGCTACCGCTTGTCCGTGGACGATACAGAAGGGGGCTTGTTTTCAGGTGGACGCACCGCTAGTACCTACAGGACCTAGTGGCTGTTACGGACAACGGTGAGCCAAACCCACGACGACGGCGAGGGGCGGAGGGGCGGTGGCTGCAGGCCTTCCCCTCAGTGACAAAGCCACCACCGGCCACGATCCACGATCCACGATGGTGGGAAACATAGCCGCACCCCAGGAGCCCAGCACGCAAGCCGACAAGCGCCGCCATGCAATGGCGAGTGACGGCCTGCCGCGCCAGATCGGTTTTGACCTCCTGCTCTTGCGCCGTCCTGCACTCGACGGACAGCTGAGGCTGATCAGTTGTCGATGCTCGATACCGTCGAGGGTCTGTGGGTTTCAAGGTTGGGCATTCCCACGAATATGAGCGGCAAGTCCGTTGTTCGTAATCTTGCGCGGGTGAGTATCAGTCCCGCTGACCTGTGGCAGCTCCGGATGCCGGAGGATGCCGCGCCCAACCAGTCCTCTGGGAAATTGGTCCCGTAAATACCGGAGGCGGCACGCAAGAGGCAAAGACACTCCACGACAGAGGCGGGAGATGAATTCCAGCACCAGCAGAGCCGCACCTCCTGTCAAGGGCGCACTTTGCGCTGGATCATTTTCCGGCCACTGGTCGCAACAATCGCGTGGCACCGCGGCTCGCGGCGGATCAGCGATCGCCAGCGCAGACCTTGGTTGGGCCGTGGTGGGAGAGGGTGTCACCGGGCTGGATAGGGGACCGAAGGGAATCTCATCAGCGCAGTGCAGCGTCGCGTTTTAACGCGGCCCACCACAGTCGGCCGCGAACCACCACTGCCCACTGCCCAGCAGTGCCAGTGCAATCAGGAACTCGCTGCGTACCGGAACGGCAACGCACCTCGTCGGTCTCGGGGCGTGTGACAGGTCGCCTACGCACCATGTCGAACTCTCAGCTGCATCCCCCATTGTCGCTTGACAACCCTCGTCTCCCCCTTCACTTTGTCGATGCGGGTTGATCCCATAACCGATATGGTTCTTGTCCGCGTGGTGAGGACTCTCTGCGAGTCTGCATAACCAGCAGAAGAAGTGGCGCGGCGCAGCCATCGTCACTCCAATCCCAGACGCCAGCAGGCCCGGCGTGTGTGGGTCACGTAAATCAACCCCTGTCGGCGGTCAGGGGTAGGGTGGTATGGAGCTAGCACTGGATTTGGCAAGGTCCCTTCTCGAGGGTGTGCCGCGAAGGCTTGTACCTTCACCCAATATTGGCTGGGAGAGCTGGAGAGGTACATTGTTGAGCCTCAAGGTACAAGGGACTTGTACGCACCACTTTTTCTCTCGCGGTTTCTGAGATCCCCCTCTTCCCCAGCCCAGAGATTCTGCTGTCAACCCAGGTCCCATCCTCTTCAACCACACCCAACCAACCAGACGCCGTACACGTACCAGCAACCTGCCAACAGAAACACGCCGGGATGGATCTCCCCCCTGTTGCCATTATCGACACCTCCCATACCCTCTACGGTACATGTACAACCCGGGCAGGCAGTGGAAATGGTCCCCGATATTCCCCAGAGGCATGGCTTGTACATGTCATGTACAGGCCTGTGGCACCTTGGTGCTTTGTACATTGATGGACCTTGCGGATCCCAGCCCTGCTGCCGAACCTCTGGGAGTAGGTAATGTCCCGCTGCACTGTGGCTCCGGAACTATCCAGTGCCCCAGGGACAGAGCGGGTGTGGCAGCTCAGGACCTGGCAGCTGCAGGTGCTTTATTAGCCAGACCTCCCCCGGCACGTCCTCTCTCCTCGCGTCTGCTCTGCCCCATCTACCGACCCTCCGCCTCCAGCATCGCCACCATAATGATCAAGTCTCCCGTGTGGGGTTTCGTTTCACCCATCCCCTCCGACCATTGATAATCTGCCATCCCATCTGGCGTAACTGAGCCTCACGTCAACACACCACCGCCGTCGCCCCAACTATATATCCAACCGGCGCTACCCTGCCTCGACAACCCGTCTGGGTGCTCTTGCTGCCTTCAGACACAAACACTTCCACTCGCACACCAGTTCACCCTCCGCCACTCACAGACCTTGGCCAACCATCACGACTTCCTCTTATACACGGCAAACACCCCCCCAGCCTGGGGTCTCTCCCGCCATGTCGACCAACATGAACTATCCGCCCCAGGAGGGCTTCTTTTACGGCGGCGTCATGAGCTACGATCCTCCCAACAACATTGATCCCACCCTCTACCCCGTGGGAGAATACCTCCAGAATCCCCAGCGGACAGCCTTTTTCAACGGCCCCAATAATATCCAAGCTACCACTCAGGACAGCTACCACACACAAGCCATCCAACCAAGCCCGCCGCAACATCACCTCCGCTTCACCAGTCCCATCTCGACCAACGAGAACTCATACCCTGTGGCGCTCAGCCCTCCTGGAGAGACGGAAGCGTCCCTAGTCGACCTTGAGGCTCCCGCGACACCACCGGATACAAGCGTGCCGTTTGGGCACTATTACCCCAGCCAATTCGATCCGTGGAACATGCCCGCTCATGCCCTACAGTTCGACAACATGGGACCGCCCTGCGTGAACCCTGCCGAAGTCAACAGCTGCCAGCCTGAGGTCTACGACTTCGAGAACGACAGCTTTGTTCTGGCCCGCACTCCCAGCCGAACTTCCAGCGGGGACACCTACCTGCCCACCACTGTCATCTCCAGCTACCCAGCCAGGACCACCGTTGGCATACCGTCTCAGATCAAGCAAGAGCCGTCCTGCAGCTACCCACCGCTACCACCGAGCGGCACCAGTGAGCGCTGCAACGACTCGGACGACGAGGCCACCATTTCGGTCTCGCTGAAGCGAAAGACGGAAGAAACCGACACGGACTGGAAGCCCTCGTCGCCCAAGAAGTCCAAGTCCAACAGCGGTCCTCGATCGTCCCGCCCCAAGGCAAAGACAAACCCCAACCCGACATCACCAGCCCGCAAGGGCCGCAAGCCGCCCACCATGGCCGCCAACCCCTCGCAACCCGCCTACCGCCTCGCCACGGCCAACAAGGGCCACTTCCTCTGCCGCGAGCCCGGCTGCGCGCCCAAGCAGATCTACACGGACCAGTCGTCGCTCGACGCGCACATCAAGAAGAAGCACACGCGCCCCTTCAAGTGCGTCTTCCACTTCGCCGGCTGCCCCTCGCAGTTCGCCGCCAAGAACGAGTGGAAGCGCCACGTCGCCACGCAGCACCTCCTCCTCAACTACTGGATCTGCCAGGAGGCCGAGTGCATGCGCCTCGTCAACGGCCCGTCCCCCATCGCCACCAACTCCCTGTCCTCGCGCACCGCGGGCAGCGGCCGGACCGCTGCTTCCACCGCCCACCACCACGGCCACCAGGACGAGGAGAACCTCCCCAACGGCAACATCTTCAACCGCAAGGACCTCTACACCCAGCACCTGCGGCGCATGCACATGCCCGCCGAGTACAAGAAGGAGGGCAGCGGCAAGAAGACGAACACCACCGGAACCACCAGCCAGCAGCAGCACGCGTGGGACGCGCGCCTCCGCGCGCTCCAGGACGCCGCCGTCCGCACGCGCTGCGCGCTGCCCGAGGCCATGACGTGCCCGGCGCCCGGGTGCGACGAGACCTTCACGGGCGCCACGGCGTGGGACCTGCGCATGGAGCACGTCGCGCGGCACCTGGACCCGACGACGGTGCGGGGGACGGCCGACGGCGGCGGCGCGGTCGAGTTTGGCGGAGAGGGGGATCAGTGTCTGGTGGAGTGGGCGGGGCGGGAGGATGTCAGGATTATTGAGCGGAGGGAGGACGGCGGGGGGGGGTGGGTGCTGAGTGTGGGGTGCGGAGGGGGGGGGGCCGGGACCGGGAGGAAGGCGGCGGTGACGGGGAGGGGGAGGAGGAGGGGGACGATTGTGGTGGGGGGGGAGGAGGAGGATGCGGAGGGGGAGGAGGAGTATTAGATTCGTGTCTTGTTGCGGTTTCTTTTGGCGGTTTGCTTTGGTTTCCTTGGATCTTGATACCACACTTTTCTTTGGATGCGATACCCTCCCTTTCTTTTTCTTTGGACACTACTATTATACAGGCTCGGTCGGGGGCGGTCATGACACGGATGCTCAGGGGCGGGCTTGCTACTACGGGAACGGAACGGAACATGACTTGATGCCATTGGGATGAACAAACACACAGCGCGCAACAACAAAACATTGACGACGACGCCGGCGACGACGCGGGACTGGACTTGTGCGATATAGAGATACCTACCTACTTACTTGCTATTATTATTACTATTTTTTGTACCTTCACACCGATAATATCTGTCCATCCCGAGCTGAAGAGAAGAGTGTCAGAAACCGGTGAGCGCAAACTCCAGGACCCCGAACTCGAACTTGGCATTCTGAAAATCGCATCATCCCACCACCCGTCCCGGCCATACCAAAATTCCATGCACGATGGGCGATCAGATCTGCACTACCACTTCTGCCCGCACAAAATGCACAACTTGAACACAAAATTCCAATTGACGACGACACGAGGCACATGCCAGCGTCCCAATGACACCAATGACACCGACCGATTCTCGACCGTCCACCAACAACGAGTGCCCACCGCCAATGACATCCACATCCACTGCGGATGGACACCCACGGGTGGTGGTGGTGGTGGTGGTGGTGGTGGTGGCTGGTCCCGGCAGACGACGTGGGAGACCGCAGCGGTGCTTTGACGCCGCCGCCCTGCTGTGCGATTCCTTTGCCTTGGCCGCCCTTCGTTGTGGATGGGTGTTCGGTCAAGTCTGCCCGCCCAGGCCCATGCAACTGGCCGTATCGGGACTGACCCTTCTGCGAGTGAGTTTTGTGGCTCGGAGATATCGAACTTTGGTGGGTGTTTCTCTCTCGGTCAGTCAAGTCAGTCATCGCGGGACCTACGTGAGCTCAAAGTTGATGCACCGCCGGGAATAGGTCCCCCCCCCTTCCCCACAACAGGGTAGGTAGGTAGGTAGGTACCCAACTGGGAAATATCCAGGTAGATCTGGGGTTCTCCAGCTTGTCCGACCCCTGGCCGTGTGGTCCGTGGAATCACAGAGATCGATCAGGAAGGGAAGGGGCTGAATGTCAACCCGCGTCTGGCCGCCGGTGTTTACCAGCGGTACCCGAAGATCCATGGCATTATATTCCATGTGTGAGCAATTACTTATCCCAACACACGCGCCAATATCCCACGCGTCAAATATAGCAGCACGGTCGTCCCAAGTCCCAGCAAAATTGGAACGTGGTCCCGAGATCTCCTTGGCGCACATACGCACACAGACCTGCTGTGCTTGTACCTGTACATTGTCTGCCGATACATGCTTACAGACGACGGACGCCCGGGTTCGCCCTGCCAGACCGGCAGGGCGGGCCGGCGTGGTGTATCTCAGGGGTCGGTTGTTGTTTTGTTCTGTCTTGGATGTTGGTGGTGGGAGTGGACGCCTTGTGGAATTGCAACCACTCCGAGGGACATGGAGACATATTTAGCTGCCTTGTGAGTTGTTGTAGTGGTATACAATGACGGCCGCGCGGCAATGGGGTCTTGGTCGGGCGGGTTGAGAGGGTTGTTGAGACTCGAGAGGGTTGGTATCTGAGCGCTTCATGCGAGGACGGGAATATCTTCAAGTTGTTGTGCGAGACAAAGAGATGCTCGGCGGCCCAACCCGCGCGGCAAGGGGTCTGCAGCGGCGTGGGTGGTCGAGAGTCGAGAGAGGTTGTATCTGAGCGCTTGGGAGGCCTTGCGGTGACTCTTGGTGGTGTTGTCGGTGGTTCAGCTCGGGACCTGCGGGTGTTGAGACCGTGGTGGTCTCGACGGAACTTTCCGCGGAGATAGATTTAGACATATGTTTTGGAGTTGTTGTTGTGTAAGACAAGACATGTCGGCCCAACCCGCGCGCCAAAGGGACGGCGGCGGCGGCTTTGGAGGTCAGTGTTGAGCGCGTGGGAAGCCTCATGGTGGCTGTCTTGGTGGTGGTGGTGGTGGTGGTGTTCAGCTTGGGTAGCCAGCCGGAAGAGAGGCTGGCGGCAGTGGTTCAGACGGGTAGGTCTTGGGCGGCGCTGTATCGCAGGGCAGAGGTCCCGGAGATACAGAAGGTACCTACCTGGGACCTATCAGAGACCAAAAGGTCCTTCAAGGTCCATTGCGCCCCGATGCGAGACGAGCGGGTGGGTTGACTCGATGCCTCCCTCCCGTCTCCATCTCCATGCTCCCCTCCCGGCCGACCACCTCCCCCCTCCCCGATTCATGTCGGGGCGCCTCCGCCATCGGTACTTGGTCCCAACATCTGTGTCGCATCCCAAAGAAAAAGGGGGGATCAACGAGCTGAACACTGCGTGGAAAAGACGGCACACACGTCAACTCGACGAGACGAAGCGATGATGAGGGGACGTTCGTTTTGAGTACCGCACTTCCTATTCCGGACTGGCGTCGTGGCGCCGCGGCGCTTGTGTGGAGGCTTGTCCGGGCTCGAGCCGGGGTCTGAGCCCTGGCCCCTGTCGTCGAACCCCCCCCGGCCCCCCCCCCGGATTCTCATGGGTCTTGGCGGGGCTGGGCGGAGTGCCAATCAGAGGGGTTGATGCTGGCGATTTGGGGTCGGCGTTTTCGGTGACGGTCATGTCGTGATGCTACCTGCGACGGCTCGGTTGAGATGGAGGTGGTGGAGTGATGGCGATGACGAGGTCGGTGAGAAAAGTAAAAGTGCAGTTTTCCATCTCTTGCTTGGCTTGGGAGGGTGGTTGATTGGCAGTTGGGGAAATGGTCTGAGTCGTGACAAATCTTCGTGTTCCCTTCCCGTGGAGTTGTCGACAAACGACGATGGACCCCCGCGACCACACAGCGCGTCAAGGCGGCAGCGCACCTTGGCATCAAGGGAACTTCCGTCCACCACCCCACCGGGAGTCTTCACCTTTCCCGTGATGTGATGCCACCGCCTTGACTTGATGCCCGAGGTGAGTAGCAAGGATGGAGGTGAGGGTGTGTGGGTAGATGCCCAATTCCATTTTGGATGGATACCACTCCAAAATGTTCAGCTGGGAAGGGATTGATGCTGTTGGCGTGACGTGACGATCCTTGATCCCCAGTCCTCGACCTCAACGGCAACCCCCGGATGCGACGTCGACGGTGTCTCAACCCTCAACTCTCGGGTGCTATTGTCGTCGCGAGAATGGATTGGTCATGCCCAGACAAGGGTCACAAGAAGATGGAAATTGACAGGTACAATCGATTGTGCGCGGACAGCACCTGCACCTGCACCTCATGAAATGAACAGGCAACTCGAGTCGAGACCCGTCTTTTCGCACCTTGCACCTTCCACCCCGCGCACAAAGACAGTTGAGATTTGAGTGGGGAATCGGGGAATTTCCAATTGCCTGGTGTCCACCGTCCCACCAGCCACCTGCCACCTGCCACCTTGGCATTTCCCCAGTTCCCCAGATTCACGCAGCTCCATTCTGTCTCTCCCTCTCCCTGCAGCCACCTGTCATTGCCATGCAGCCCATCAAAGTGTGGACGACTGGAGACGGGGCAGTGCAAGACGCCAGGCCAGATGGTGCTGTGCAAGTCAATGCCGCAAAATGCTATCTTGAAAAAGGTTGCATTGCATTGCCCTGCCTCATTCGATATGCTTGCAGCAACTGCTTCTGTGGACTTCTGTGGACTGTTCCACCCGTGTTCCGATGCATGGTGCGATGCCGTCTTCCGCCGAGGCAGACCGGCAGTCCTCCGTGCACGACGGAGAACTCAAGACGGAAGACGGAAAAAGACCACGAGATGGCGCAGCTTCCGTCCACGACTTGGTATGCTCCCGGATTGTCGGTCGTGGTTGCACAGGACAGACCAATGTCTCTCGGGACCGGTGGCTTGGTGTTGCGGATAGGTGCAGAAGAGGTCACGGCCGAAACAAACATGTTCGTGGCCAGGACTGGGGCGATGGTGATGGCGTTGAGTGGGGTGCGGGTGGGGGTGGCGAAAGTCGGGGACTACCCCTGAAGTAAACAATGCCTGTCGCGAGCATTGACAACTCGGGAAGTAAACCAACATAACAGGTAAAAGAACTACCATCTACCAATATGGCTTTTCAACTCCTACCAGCATTTTAATACATTCTTGTCACTATTCCCTCATCGATCCCCTCCATGGCGACCTCACCCTCTCCCCGCCCAACTTCACGATGACCGCACGCCGGCTGGAGCACAGTACCTCCAAGTCTCCCTTCATCGAGTACATCGGTCGGGCCAAAAAGGATGGATTCATCTTCACCTACACCGGCCTCCTCGCCTTTGACGGTACGCCCTGGTATGTTGCCAAGGCCAAACGAGACGGCTTCCGTCTCACATCCATGGGGCTGCTTGCCTGGTCTCCTATCCCCGCTCCCGGCAACGTTCCCTTCGCCCGCGCCCTCTTCCTGGCCATCGAGGCCGCCTTTACCAGGGCCTTCTGAGACCATCATCCCCTCGGACAAGTAGTTTTCGTCCCCCCCGGCGATATACCTATAGACAAAGGACCAGCTTACCTGGGTAGGGCTATGCTTACACAACCCCCTCACCGAGCTCTTCGTTAGTAGACTCGAACTCTCCCCAGCCCAACTTAAGGAAATTGCTGCCGCCCGGCGGGACCGCCGGCGAGCATGGTTTAAGGCCTACATGCCAGGATATCTTAAGGCGTACCGAGTCAAATCTGGCCGTGGTTAATAAAAAGCGACAGCCGAAGATCCGGGAACTGGAGAAGCTCGCCGTAGCCGAGAAAAAGTTCTTCTACGACGATTGCCAACACGCTTTTGTTACCAAGGCCAAGCTCGAACTACACCGGACAACCCCCCGCCACCTGGAGACGGTCGCTCGCGGCGGCAAGGGCGAATGGCGTTGCCGTCTGCGTCCGCTCGTTCAAGTACCTGGTCCATTGCAAACTTTGGAAGTCGAAATGCCCATGGGATGATTGATGCAATGCAGCGAGGAGTCGGACCTCCGGGCCCACGAAAAGACCCAGAAGCACAAGGACAAGGAACTCGCCCTGCTCGCGGCCTCCGACTCGCTCCCCCGCCCCGGCCTCGCACCGCCCGTTCGGCCTTGCCAGCAACACCACCGCTCGCCGCGCCCCGCCTCTCGCCGTCTCCCTTTGCCAACGCCCTGGAGCCACCGACGCGGCGAGATCCAGAGATGGTGGTGCCCCTGGTGCCACCAAAATTTTGCCAATCGGAGCACCCTCGTTCAACATTGCCAACTCAAGATCCACCTGGACAAGGAGCTGGAGGCAGCCCCCGCCGCACCTTTGACAGTGCCCTTGTTATTTCCCCTGCCAACGGCTCCCCCCTCTCCCACTCATCCACAAGTACGGAGTACTTTGGCGGAATCGACTTCAAGTTCCGCGAGGTCAGACGGCGCAGGAGATGCGCGACAGCAGCGGCCAACTCGTTACCCAGCGGGTGGGAGCTTCAGGTCGACATTGAAGCCGTCGGGGAGGTTGTCTGTCTCGTGCCCGAGCATGGCGGGTCGGAGTCCGGGGATCGAGCGATGATCCAGTAGTGAGAAGGATCCGGGCGCATGAATGCTCCGCTGTCGAGCTTTTGGAGTGTTTATCTGATCGCCATGTTATATTGCTGATAAGCAAGTCTTGTAGGCATACTCTGTCCCGTATAGAATGCTGCTGTTTCAATGTCACGCTCCCCTGTGTCCATATGTGTATAGACAGGGAAGTAGACCGCGTCGTGACCCTCGACTGGAAATGCTTGAGATACGGGACGGTATCTTTTGATGAGTTTGGCGATGGTCAGGTTGGAGGTATCCATACCTCGTGGCCATTCTTGGGAAGGAAGTTATCTGGCCTCCGTTGGTGGCTGTGTGCCGGAGGTAGTTAAAGTTGCTTCGCTTGCCTGTAGGTCTCCTGGCTTGGAGGTATTCTCGAGCGTCGGATTGCGTACCTGGAAGTGCCTGTGTCCGAGACGCAGGATGTGCCCCCGGAGAGGTTACTCTGATTCCTGTCCTTGGTGCTGATGAAGTTTCGAGGTTCATTGAGCTAGTGATAGATGCGGTTGGTCGTTAAGGTCAGCCTTAGTCTTAAAAACTCGTCCGTGTTGGTCAGAATATTGAGCTACGTGTTGTTAATGTCAGTAAGAGTGCTCCCTCATCTTCTCCGTCAGTGAGAGACCAACAAATGTGACTCGGTCTTCATCTGGCTCTTCGTCGTCGACGTACAATCGCCGAGTCATCGCTGGCCCCTCGAACGCGAATCGGTCTTCGTCGTCGACGTACGTTTGTTGGCCGGGAATTGAACTTCCCCTGCCTTGTCGAGAGTATGGGCCGCAATGATGTTGACTTCCCCTGAACCGGCCAACCACCCGTGTCGACAGCCACCATGTCCAGTCGTTCTCCCAAAACACCACCCCGTAAACCCACGATGATATTGCCCGCCCCCCAAACCGGCCAACCATGCGCATCGACAGCCACCATGGCTGCCGCCGACTGTCGACAGTCGATAGACAAACCCCACGAACTCTCGTTTTTGGCGTTCAAACTCGAAATCCGCAGCCTCGAAAAACTCTCTCCCCTCCTCTTCTCCAGGACCGCGTCTCGACAGCAGCTTCACAATCCGTTCCAACAGAAGCACGACTTTGATCCGATACCACCGCTACCAGCACAAGGTCACCAAGTCAGCGAGTCTGCGAATCCTTTTTCTCTCCCAAGCTCCCCCGAAACAAACCAAGAAGACGGCAACTATGGGTGCGTCATGTCCCACGCTCCAGGAGGGGGAATGTCCTCTGAACCTCGCGTTGCGCCAAGTGCTCGACCGCCTCGACCTCGACGGGGAGATCCAGCCTGGTGCCAGTCGTTGGCTTCTGCCAACTGGTCGGATGGAGGCCATGATGGAGGAGTGGCAGCCGGGTTTCGATGCCGACATTGCCGACATTTGCCCTCTTTCTTCTTCCATCGCCGTGGCCTCGTTTTTGGCTTCGCCGTGGCCTCGCGGTTCTCTCTCTCCCTCCCCTACCCTTTCTTCACAACCTCGGGGCCCTTTCTTCGCCGTGGACTCGTTTTCGGCTTTGCCGCGGCCTCGCGGCTGTGTGAAGGTACCTCTCCTGGTTGATTTTCACATCGGCCTTTAGAGCCGAAAGCTCTCCCACCGTACACCCAGTAGCCACGCCGACCTTGTAAGCGCGTAAGGTCTTGCCTTTGATGACGATCCCGTCCTTGACGTAATGGAAATCACTGGACTGAAGAGGGAGCTCAAGGAGGCGAACAAGGAGCTTGAGGACAGGGATACCATTGCGAGACTGACCAGCACCGTCACTCTGAAGTTGATGGAGGAGGCTTTGGGAATGGAGAAGAACAGCCTGAGGATCAGGTTCAAGGAGGAGATGGAAGAGAAGATGAAGGCGATGGGCCTGGATTGAGCATGGATTAGGGATGTCTTCGGGTCGAAGACAATTTTTGAAGGGGGGCATTGTTACGGAGATCGCCGTCGTCTTGCCCTCCCCCTCCATCCCTACAACCTCTAGAACCTCACGGTGCTTGTCTGAAGTCTCAGACGGCCACTTTGCCAACGCGTTACTCTGCCGGCATTGTCGAGCACTCCGGCAAAGGAGACGTCTACCAACATGCACGTCATTGACGCGCTTTTCTTCACCCCAGTGCACAATGTGGGCAAGTTACCCAACGTGGAAGGAATTTCTCAAGGCCATGACCGACGGGCTGTTCTCGGCCCACCATGTCCCGTCTTCACCACCCTATTCATTGTTGACATGCCCCTTTTCGTGCACGTGACTGACAGTCCCCATTACAGGCGAGAAGCAAGAAAGACCGAGCCAAGGCCTTGGAAGAGGTGTCCCAGTCCCTGGAGCGGCTCCGAGTTGAGTACTGTCCCGACGAGGACGTGCTCCCGACCCTCCACGGCGACATGGGCCCCTCCTCCAAGGCCGGCAGCGGGGAGCACGAGGGGACAGATTCCGACTGGACCACCGGGAGGATTGCCTCTTCCTCCTCCGCTGGCAGTGTCGATGGCGAGCGTCGGGTGTCTATCCTGGACGGCTTCTTCCCTGTCCCGCCCGATCGCTCCGACTTTGGCACGGCCGGCCTTCTTCCCCCAGACTCGTCACTGGAGGAGAAGAAGAGAAAGCGACAAGTAGGTAGGTATCTACCACTTTGTGGCGACGGCGCCCTCCAAGGCGTCGTCCGACGAGGTGGGAGGCGTCTCCCTGTCGCTCCCTCCTGGAGGAGAGGAGGACCTGGTCATGGCCGGCTCCTCCAGCGCCGCAGCCACCACCACCACCACTACCGGCGCCGCACGCTCGGCGACCGAGGGGGGAACAAGCCAGACCAAGAAAGACGCGCGACACACCGACGCCGCACGCCGGGTAGGAGGAATCCGGTCCCCCATCCCCCTCCACACCACTACCAACGTCGACGTACGCTCGTCGACCCGCGGCGCCGCACGCCCGATGGAAGGACTCCTGTCCCCCCTCCTCCTCCACACCACCATCACCATCGACGTACACTCGACGACCCTTGGCGCCGCACGCTCGTCCGCGCACCCCAAGACGCCGTCGACACCCCCCAGCCCCACCGACGACGCACGCCCGGTAGGAGGACTCCGGTCCCTTACCCCCCTCCACACCACTACCAACATCGACGTACGCTCGTCGACCCGCGGCGCCGCACGCTTGACCGAGGCGCCGTCGACACCCCACGGCCTCACCGACGACCAACCGCCGGCGCCCCGCGCCCCGCGCAAGACGCCGGCGCCACACGGGGGTGTGAGAGAGAAGACGCTGCTCGGCGGGCCCCCGCCGTCGTGTAGTCTCCTCGCCACGCCGGCGTGCCCGGACTTTGTACCGCCTGCGCAGCCGGTTGTTCGTCGGTCGCCTCCGCGTCGGAATGACGGGGTGGCACCCCTGCCGACGAGGAAGACGACGAGGACGATGAGGGCGCTAACGACGATGACGACGCCACCGACGAGGGCGCCAACGCAGCCGACGCCGCCACCGACGCCATCATCGCAGCCACCGACGACAGACAGACCCACCATGGTCCTCTGGCGGGGCGCCGGTGCTGCCGATGGTGCCGACGGCGGACACGGCGTTGTTTTCGCATCCCGTGATGCTGGTGTCTGGAGGGGTCGCCCGCCCGGCGCGTGCCCCTCCGGTGGGCCGGGGGAGGATCTCGGAGGAGGAGGAGCCGGTGGTGGAGGAGGGCGCGTCCTCACGGGGTTGTTTGAGAAGAAGGAGTAGGCGGGGAGGAGGGGAGTGTTGATTTTTGTTTCTTTTGTTGTGGGATTTTACTTGTTGGAGGGATGTCGGGGGGCGGTGAAGATGGGGGAATTTTGTTGGTGTTGTTGTTGTTACATGTACGGATATGGTGTTACTCTGGGTCGGAGATGGTGTCGACGATGGCACTTACTCACTTGCGACAAAGAGAGGCATAGGGGGGCGATGGAGTTTCGTTGTCTTGCATTTTCTTGTTACGATACTTTTGTTGCTTTTGGGATCGAAGGATCTGTTGGGTGAGTGGAGGTGAAAAATGGTGTGGCCAAGAGCATGGCGAAGAGAAGGTGCGAGCATGAGGCGAAGAGAGGGAATGCCCTCACCATTTCTTCCCTCTCCGTCATCTGGAAAGAGATTTTCCCCTTGCTCGACTCGATTTCCTCGATTGTGTTGTTCTCCCTGCTCGTCTCGATCATTTCAAACACTTTCTGGACCACAGTGATTTTGTCCTCGCAGGTCGTGTCAGACGGATGGAGATGCATTTCAGGGGTTGAGGCTGTGATGTCAGCTCAGGGGCCGAGGTGCAGGTACGAATACGGTACCATGGAAATGATTCTTGACAATTTCTCGGGCACATTTGAGATTCCAGAGGCTTCGAGTCACGATGAGTGTTGGTCGCGACAAAAAGACAAAAAATGCCCGTTTGATTGCGGGCACATTGAGTGCAGGAGCTGTCGGGTGTTTGCCCTCGCACCCGATTGACAGCTGCGAGTCTGGCATCTGCGCGGGGAATGTTCAGTGTGCACAGGGCTGGAGACTGTGGAACCATGGCGTCCTTCACCTTTGTTTTCCATTCAACCACACCCATTGTTCACCCAACAAGCAAAAGTTTATTTCGACTTCTCTCTTCTCTCGAGTCGCAGTCGCATCGCCACCAAAATATCCACAGATCGGCATCGAAATGGCTGCCACGAGGACGGCATCTCGGAATACAAGGCTGGGTGAGTCTCCAGTGATCAGCAGGGCACGCCCCCGAAAGGGACACTGACCCCAGGGCCCAGAGTCCGGGTGCACAGTAGCCAAAGCTTGATTCCGCCAAGCAAATACCACTCGAACTCGACGAGTCGACGACCTCGTAAAGAACCTGGTTGCGAGACTGACTCGCCGGGAACCACGGGACGACGGCATCCTTTGCTCTCTCGATCCCTCGTAAATGCCTTTTGGGTATCCGAACCGCGGCCGCCCCCGGATCACACTGGACACGGGACACTGGACACTGGATGGCAGGATACGACGGTTGCATTGACGGCGTTGATGCTGACTGACGCCCTGCAAAGACGCAACGACAAACACCAGCAACCATGGCCAAGACACAACCGCCAGCCACCAGATCGGTGGTGCCGACACTTCCGACCGTCCGAGTACAGTCCCATTTCGAAAGTGATTTCGATTCTCCATGTCTCCATCTCAGCCTCACGGCGCTACCAGGAGCTCGGCGCTTTGAGATGGCGCCAAGGCTTCTGGACGCAATACTTGTGCAGAACAAGCAAGCAACACCCCAAGGCCAAGGCAAGGCCAAGGCAAGGACAACAGGGGGAGGAAATCGGCGCGGCGCAAGATGGCTCGATGGATGAACATTGTGAATCAAAGGCAGAGCGGACGGAGGAGCGGACGTCTGCCTCATCCACGACTCGATATCCTCGGTCCCGGGCCCCGGGCCTCAAACGCGTCCGTCGTCAACACGTCAGTGGCACAGTTCCTCGAGAGTGCCAACGCGCAAATTGCTTCTCGAGAGCGCCAATGAGCTCTGCTGCTCTCCTGCATTGCTCCGCTCCAACGACAGCTGTGCTGCTGCAGAGAACTTGTACCTGCATGGGGTCACCCACACTCACCGCAGCCCCTTTTGATCCCCACCGTCACAGAGCCGCGCTCGACCCCGGGCTCCTCCCGCCCAGATCCTTCATCCTTCAGCTTACAAACGGCCAGCCGTGTCCCTCGGCCCGCCTTCTCTTCGGGGAGCCCTCACTGGACTCGAGCGGCTGTTGTGGCTGCAAGACGGCTCTCCCATCACCATGGTTGCTCGATACCGTCTTGATACGCCACAAGGTAAACATTCACAGGGCGAATCGTGCGGGCCATGAGGCAATAAACTCGCCAACAAACACCGGCCGGGCACATTGACGGTCCCGACAACCTGGACTGGCCTGGGCAAAAGTCTGGATCCCCCGCAACCCGACCAATGATGGCTGCCAACGCCCCCTGTGCAATTTCGACGGCTTCTTTTCTTAGGATTATCTCGTCACATTCCGCCCGGGGCCGCTCGCGTGCTGGCGCGATGCTGCCTAGAGGGGCTAGCGGGGCCGTCACCAGGGAGAGAGCCGGGCAGCGTTGCCGCCCTACACCGCATTCGTCCATGGAATTCGATGGACTGAGCGTATATCCAAGCAAGGCATAGTCATGCGGCTAGACCTCCACCACGACACCCACCGACCGCAGAGGCTGAGCTGAGCATGCAGGCGGAACCGGTGGGATCGCAGCATGGGAGCATGGGAGCATGGGAGCATGGGAGCTTGGGCAAAAGGGGCCCTCTCATAAAGGGCGATGCCCTCTGCCGTGCGGTGCCAGCGTCTTGCTCTCTTGCTCCAGCCACGGCCGTTACGCTGCCTCGAACCAGCGTCTCTTGAGCATCTTTTTTGCTCGTCCCCTGACGTATCGCACGTCAAGCCACTCGTTATCTAATAGGGTCCCTCGTTTATACCCCTTCTAATACACACCATGTCCCCGTCTCTTGTCAAGTACGGCGCGGCCGCCCTCGCCGTTGCCTCCGGGGTCGCTTCCCAGGCGCTCACCTACCAGCTCAAGGAGTCCTTCACTCCCTCCAACTTCTTCGACGACAACAAGTGGAACTTCTTTGTGGTATGTGCCGGTGCCTCTCGAGGACGCGTGGTTCAGACGCTGACCCACCCAACAGAGCAAGTTCGACGGGACACCCGAGGAGATCGACCCAACCCATGGCTTTGTCAACTACCAGAGCAAGGCCAATGCCGAGAGCCAGGGCCTCATCAAGTCGTTCGATGATCACGTCTACATCGGCGTCGGCGCCAAGTCAGACCCCATTATCGGCCGCAACAGCGTTCGCATCGAGAGCAAGTCGCAGTACGACTCGGGCCTCTTCATCGCCGAGTTCGCCAAGTTTCCCAAGCCGACGTGCGGAGCCTGGCCTGCGTTCTGGATGTACGGTCCGGACTGGCCGTCCAACGGCGAGCTCGACATCTACGAGTCGTTCAACTTGGCAACGAAGAACGCGGTCACGGGTCACTCCCTCGAGAGGCCCGGCGTGGGCGAGTGCAACATCCAGCAGAGCGACTTTGACGGCAACATGAAGAGCCCCTACTGCAATCTCACAGCGCCCGGCCAATGGTGGAACCAAGGGTGCTCGGTCGAGGAGAAGACGGGTCTGATCGGAAGTCAGACTGGCGGCACCTACGCTGTCGAGTGGACCGACGACTTCATCAAGGTCTGGAGCTGGGCGACGGCCCCCCTCAACATTCGCACTGGGAACGCCCCCACGCCCGACAGCACGTGGGGAAACCCGCAGTTCCAGATTGTCCAGAGCAAGTGCGACATTGCCAACAGCTTTAACAAGATGAGCCTCGTCTTCGACATTACCTTTTGCGGTGATGCCGCCGGCAACCCGGATGTCTGGGAGGGAAGCGGGTGCAAGGCGCCCGGTGCACAAACCTGCGTCGACTATGTCAAGAAGAACGACCCCAAGTTCAAGGATGTCAACTGGGAGATCAAGGGCATCCGGGTGTTTGAGAAGCGCGCTCCTGCGACCTCGACCACCTCCACGACGGCGTCCACCACCTCCACGACAGCGTCCACCACCTCCACCACGGCCTCTACCACGGACACGACCACCGCCTCCACCACCGCCACTACCACGGACACTACCACCGCCTCCACCACCGCTACTACCACGGACACCACCACGACCGCGTCGACCACTGCGTCCACCACGGCCTCTACCACGGACACGACCACCGCCTCCACCACCGCCACTACCACGGACACCACCACGGCCTCCACCACCGCCACTACCACGGACACCACCACGGCCTCCACGACCGCGTCGACCACCGCCTCTACCACCGACACCACCACCGCGTCCACCACCGCCACTACCTCGGACACCACCACGGCCTCCACCACCGCGTCCACCACGGACACTACTACGGCCTCCACCACGGCGTCGACCACTGCCTCCACTACCGCCTCCACCACTGCGTCCACCACGGCTTCCACGACTGCGTCCACCACGGCGTCCACCACGGCCTCCTCCTCCGGCAGCGGCCCCACCGGCACGCCCGGTGACGACGATGACGATGATGATGAGTGGTGCGACGACGACGACGATGAGGACTGGCCTACCAAGCCTACCGGCACCGGCAAGCCCCCCGGCGGCAACCCAGGCGGCCCCCGCCCCACGGGCACCGGCAAGCCCCCTGGCGGCAACCCCGGCGGTCCCCGCCCCACTGGCGGCCATGGTGGCCACGGCGGTCTGACCACCTCGACTGTGTACGCCACCCAGACCTACACCGTCTCGTCGTGCGCGCCCACCGTCACTAACTGCCCCTACGGCCACGTCACGACCAAGATCATCGCCGTCAGCACCACGGTCTGCCCCGTCGACGAGGCCGAGGAGACGCCCGAGGGCACCTGGCCCCGTCCCACTGGCGGCGCCCCCGAGTGGGACGTCCCCGGCGGCGGTGCGCCTCCCCACGGCGGACCCCACGGCGGCCCTCCCAAGCCCACTGGTGTCGTCCCCGCCCCTAACCCCCCTGCTGGCGGCGCTCCCCACGGTGGTGCCCCCGGCGGTGCTCCCCACGGCGGTGCCCCCGGCGCTCCTGGCGGCGCCCCCAACGGCGGTGCTCCTGGCGGCGCCCCCCACGGCGGTGCCCCTGGTGCCCCCGGCGCTCCTCAGGGTGGTGCCCCCCACGGTGGTGCCCCCGGCGCTCCTGAGGGTGGTGCCCCCCACGGCAGCGCTCCCGGCGGTGCCCCCAACAGCGGTGCTCCCGGCGGTGCCCCCCACGGCGGCGCCCCTGGTGCCCCCGGTGGCCCGGCCCCCACCTGGCAGGTGTCTGTCCAGCCCGTTGCTCCCCAGGGCACCGGTTCGGGCGTCAAGCCCGTGGTGACGGGCAAGCCGATCGTGACTGTCAACGGCGGCGTCAAGGCTGGCGTCAGCGTCTTTGCTGTCATGGCCGGTGGGCTGCTGGCCATGCTCCTGTAAAGGAGCGATTTTTCTGTGCGGCGGTTTCCTGTGTTTTTGGATAGAGGAGGAGGATGAGAGTTGGATACATGATGATATTTATTTGCAGTGAGCAGAGATATTTAATCAAGTCCTGACATCAAGATAAAAAAAGATGAAACTTATTATTATTCTGACTTGGGTGAGGGGGTTAATACAAGTGTGTTTGGCGATCTTGGTGTGAAGTTGAAAATGTTCCCGGTAGGGCTGATGAGGCGTGAAGCTGTGCAACGTGGGCGATGTGGTACAGGTGTCTCCCCTGCTGTGGCGTGGATGATCAGCGGGGTGACAGGCCCGAGACAGGCTGCCCGGCATTACCTAATGCATCCCAACGTGCCGGGCCCTGATCAATGACCTCACCCAGTGGAAGCTCCGCCATTGTTCCACCACTTTTCCATCCTCTGTCAACCTCCACCTCCATTCCCCCATCCTCCCTACCCGGCCGAGTCCGTCTCGAGCAACACCCGCCGCTGCGCCGCCGCCAACGCGCAAACCCCTTCCTCTTCAATACACTCCAGCGACACGACACCCAAACCATAACGGCCAGCGGCGGCCACCCCCTCGTTCGCAACCACAACAACCACCATGTTCCCCTCCCTGCGCGCCGTCGCTCGCCGCGCGCCCCTCCGCCTCCCCCCCGCCCGCCCCCTCCGCACCGGCACCGGCCCCCCGCCCCCCAAACCCCCCCGCGGCACCATCTCGATCCTCCCCCCCAGGCCCGACGGCGGCGGCCCCCCCCGCCGCCACCGCGTCCTCTACACCGACCCCACCGGCCACCGCCTCCTCACCGCCGAGCCGCTCTTCACCCGCTCCTCGTTCCACCGCGCCGCCCGCTCCCGGCTAACCTACCTCCTCCTCTCCGTGACCTTTGGCTCCGCCGCCCTCTTCTACTTCTCGCACCTCGAAACCGTCCCCGTCACCGGCCGCACCCGCTTCAACATGTACTCGTCCCCGTCCAAAGCCGCGACGGTGCGCGCCGCGGGGGACAGTCAGATGCGGCATGTCCTGTACCAGCTCGCGCAGCAGGGGGTTACGCCGCTGCCGGGGTGGCACCCGGCTTCGCGGCGCGTGCGGCGGGTGCTGGATCGGTTGTTGCCGTTTAGTGGGTTGGAGGGGGAGGCGTGGGAGGTTTTTGTCATCCCGACGGCGGAGCAGAATGCCTTCGTCCTCCCGGGCGGGAAGGTCTTCGTGCACGCGGGGATCCTGGAGGTAGCCGGGGGCGACGCGGGGCTGGCGGCGGTGCTGGGGCACGAGATTGCGCATAACGTCGCGGACCACGTGGGGGAGCGGATGAGCGCGGCGGTGGGGACGGATGTGCTGCTGTATGGGATGATGCTGGTGGTGGGGATGGTGGGGTTCGGGCCGATGCTGATGCATTACTTTGGGGGCAGGTTGCTGGAGGTGGCGTTTGGGAGGCCGATGAGCAGGGTGCAGGAGAGGGAGGCGGATTATATCGGGTTGATGATGATGAGCGAGGCGTGCTATGATCCGAGGGAGGCGGTGGGGTTTTGGGAGAGGATGATGAGGAGGGGGGGGAAGGAGGAGCCGCCCGAGTGGTTGAGTACGCATCCGTCGAATGAGAGGCGGGTGGAGGCGATGCGGGAGTGGTTGCCGGTGGCGATGGAGAAGAGGGCGAATAGTGATTGTAGGACGACGGCGTCGTTTGCGGAGGGGTTTAGGAGGGCGTTGGGGAGGGGGGTGATTGTTGTTTATTAGGGGGGGGTTGGCGTTGGGGGGGAGCAAGGTGTCTTGTGTTATCTGCGTTACTGGGTGTAGATATATATACCTTCTCCTCTGCAGTAGATGCCACGGTGATGGCACTTCCACTCGGTTCTGAATTCCAGCGAGAGACTACAGACATACGATGATTACTCGTACCGCTTCAAAGGATGCTCGATGGCAGGATCTAGTCTTTGGTTCCCCTCTGTACAAACGCAGAGACGAGATCAGATTGTCTTGGAGATGCTCAAAGCCGGCTTGTCACCAGGCCATCGTCTCCCTTCACTTGGGGCCGTGACCCAAGAAGCACATCCCAACCCTGTAAGGCCAGAGACACACACACAAGACAGAGCAGATCAAAAAGACATCAAATACATTCCGCAATGGTATCACCCCCCAACACCGTCCCCAATGGTATCATCCCCTCAACCCCCCCCCAACCCCAACTCCATATCCAAATCAAATCCAAGCAATCATAAAAACATAACATCATAACCACTCCAGTCTCCCTCATCACAACCCCCCCCTCCTCACAACCAATTAACCTGATCCTCCTCCCACGGCGCCGTCGCCCGACTGTAGTCATACCCAAACTTGTACCCGCTCACCAACTCCTCCTCGTCCACGCCACAGTGACTCTTCCCATCCCTCCCCCGAAACCACCCCAGCCCGTACGTCTTGCCCACGCCCTCCAGGTGCGCCACCATCTCGGCGTTGCCCAGCTTCGCCGTCCCCACAAAGTCGTACAGCATCTTGCTCTGGTGAATGTACGCCAGCACGCTGGCAATGGTATTCGGCTGGCGCGGGAGGAAGACGCGCCGGCGGCGCGCGTACACGACGCCCGCGACGACGCCCATGTACGCGAGGATGAAGAGCGCAAAGGTGAACAGGACCCAGAAGCTGCGGGGGGTCTCGGGGCCGGCGTTGATGTCCCTGCGACTACTACTGGGGCGGGTGCCGGGGGGCGGGGCGGGGGCCGCGGTGATGAAGGCGCGGCCCTCGACGTTGGCGAGGGAGGTGACGACGATCGTCAGGATCTCGGTGAGCACGGTGCCGAAGCCGACGGCGAAGACGACAAAGTGCCGGTTGAGCAGGCCTTGGATGGCGACCCAGCCAAAGGGCATGGCCGTGTAGTCGAGGGTGAGGGTTTTCGGTGGGGCGTGGCGCCGCGAGAGGATGTAGTAGGGCTCGATCATGCGGACGTCGGTCTCGAGGCCGCCCCAGCCGAGCTTGATGCACACGGCGAGGGCGGTGACGAGCCACGGGGCCTTGTCGGTGATGACGGTGGCCGAGGTGAAGAGGAGGATGGGGAGGAGGAGGGTGAAGAGGGCGATGAACGAGAGGTAGGGGAGCATGCCCTTGGAGCGCAGGGAGAGGGGGTGCGGGTTTTCCGAGAGGTGGTTCTTGGGCTCCCAGTCGGCGGCGTCGGCGGTGGGGGGCTGGGCGACGGGCTTGAGGAGGGAGTCGAAGGGCGCGAGGGCCGAGTTGCGGAGGACGTAGCGGTTGCGCTTGAGGCGGTGGTGGATGTCGTTGTGCGTGGCCACGTCCATGTCCTTGAAGTCCATGAGGATGTGGGACTGGGTTGCCATAGAAGCCAGTCCGGCGATGCCCTTGACGTCTGCCATGAGACCCGACCGGCGCGTGTGGAGCTGGTAGAGGAGGACGGTCCCGAGGATGGAGATGAGGAAGAGGGTGACGGTCAGGATGCGCGACCAGACGTGGTGGATCCTGATCTCCTTTGCGCCGTCCGGGACGCTCATGCGCATGCCCCGATCCGGTGTCAGGAGGATGGAGCCGGCGCTGAGCGTTGGTACCAGCGCGTTGGCGAGCACACTGGCGACGGCCGAGACGGCAACGGCATAGTGCTTGCAGCGGAACGCTCGAAAGGGTCGCAAGAAGCTGAAGTAGGTGATGTAGTCGATGTTGAAGGACTCGGCGGCGCGGGCGCCCCCTTCTTTGGACAGCTGGTAGAAAGCCTCGAGGCGTTTGACCTCAAAGTCGGTGACCTGCCACAAGACACCGTACGACACGGCAATGAGGGTGGGCAGAAACTTGAACGCAAAGTAAGCACTGGTGGGTATCTCGGCCGGCGTGTGAAAGGTGAAGAGGGCCTGCTTCTCCGAGGCGTGGTAGAGGGCTTCCTGGGTCGCGCCCAAGACCAGCGACAGGACGACCAGGAACAGCAGATAAGGCCATCGCATCGAAAAGGGCTTCCAGTTTGGCTGCGGATAAAAGATCTCGGTTCTCGCCTCTGATGTCGAGAAGGTGGCCATTTTGGCCACCGGGTCGACCGAGTACCCAGCGTCGGGACCAGCCCAGGAACTCAAGTCGACGCCGGCGTGGGGCTCGTCGGCGGGATTGTCAAGAATGACCTCGATGACGGCGCCCCTCCTGTTTGCCTCATATTGCGCCAGGTGCTTGACCGTGTCCTGACGGCTCAGGCGCCTCGTTGCGCGGGTGAGAGAGCGCGGCAGGGGGGACGAAGGTGTCGCCGTGTCCAACAAGGCGGACTCGGTCAGTGTGGCCTCGGTCTTGAGCCCGGCCCCGAGCCCGCCGGTCAAGGTGCCGGTTGCCTCTTGCTCTTGCAGACGCTTCAGGAATTCTTCGTCGGCCTTGGTGCTCGGGCCCAGGACGCTGCTGAGGTCAAAGGCGCCCATGGCCGGGTCGTATGTCGGGACTGGGGAGTGTGCTTCGTCGCCGACAGGGGCAGCCTGGTTGATGAGACCCAGATCGATACCCTCTTCCTCCTCGGGGATGGGCGCATGGTGCCTTCGCAAGGAGCTTGGGAGGGGACCGTCACGGGTCAGTCGCCGTCGGGGTAGCGGTGGCGGCGAGGGCGA
Organism: Podospora conica; assembly: GCA_030685255.1. Taxonomy (NCBI): domain Eukaryota; kingdom Fungi; phylum Ascomycota; class Sordariomycetes; order Sordariales; family Podosporaceae; genus Podospora; species Podospora conica. Next base: position 135,343 of record MU839475.1, read on the forward strand.
TGATTCGGGGCTGGGGGCCGGCGGGTTTTCGAGAGTAGCAGGGACCGTCTGGTATCCGCCGCCGGTCATTCTGTGTGTCCAGCCAGCGCCATTGTATGTGTGCTCCTCGTTGTCGTTATCGCTCGAGAGAGCGTCGAAGCCGACCGGGCGCGGGATTCGACTGGAGGCGACGGACGAGGCTGTGGTTTGGGTTTGGCGCACCGGAGGCCACCGGGTTGGGCTTGTTGGGTCCATGGTGTGTGGTTCTTGCTAGGCCATTCCTCCGAAGCGAGCGACGACAGACAGATGAGCGAGTGAAGGGAACTCCTGGATGTCGAGGGGAGAGGGAGCTGGCGATGGGAACCAACGAGCTTATAGCACCACCACACCACCAGTTCGCAACACGAATGGCGGCTGGGACGTGGACGCGGGGGCGGCTGCGGCTGAGGGTCGACAACCAGGAATGGACAGGTCAGTCGCGACTATTCCAGTTTCGACCATGTGTGTCTGGAAGTGGACGGACACGGCGGCAGGGCTGATGACACTCTGACTCTGGGAGGGAGGGGGTGCCGCTGGAACCGAAACGGCATCTTTGTTGTCATGACTTGACATTTGAATTCTGAGAGATGAAGAGAGAGGCGAGAGGTAAGAGATGAGGGATGAGGGAGCATCGTCGAGAAGGGGGATCGGGCGATCGATCGAGTGTGTTTCCTGGTTTCCATGCGCCGGATTCCGTACCTGGCCCACGGTGCGCGCAAGGCGATGAATGGCATTGCGTGTCGCAGGTTTGCACATGGGCTCGAGCTGCTTCTGCAAGATATTCCCACTTTGGGCCTCCCTCATGTTTCCGTTTGTGTTGTTCATCTGTTTTTTCTCGCTGCCCGACCTGTGAGAGGTGAGGACAGAGGAGACCCTTCCCCGCCCACGATGCTCCCCTGCTGCTGTCGTGCTGCCCCCTGCCGGTTGCCCTGCGTGCTGGCCCTGCAGGGCTCTGCCGTCAAATCCCAGGGCCAGGGCCAGGGCAGGTGCCGGATGGAAAAGGCCCCGGCGGCCTCGGGGTCCCTGCGTCGCACCAGATCCTCCAGAGGGCGCTTCTGGCGCTTCGGCGCCAATCCAGCCCCCTCCCAGCTCTCGCAGCGCCTGTGGAAACGACGCTGGAACTGACGACGGGGAAATCGGCAGACGGAAGAGCGGGAATGTCGCCATCGTCATCCCTCCATCTCCATCCATCTCCATCCACATCGCCAATCCATCCACCCCGGGCTGTGCTACATTATCCCACCACCACCCTCACCCAAGCTCGAGCCAAGCTTCGTCAGATACAGCCCTATTATTAGGGCAAGCGTCGCATTTCAGTCCGTCTGGTTGACGAGAGCAAACACGTCCCAGAAAGGGACATGTCGTGGAAGAGGCGCCCTCCCCTTGGAACTTGGAAGAAGAGCACAAGAGGACCTGGTGGTTTGGTCCCCGGGACCTCTGGTGCGACACGCGACGGCGACCTCTTTTCGGGCCGGCTCTCTGTTTCTGTTTCGTTCGCTCTGTGCCATGCTCCCGGTCGCCTTTCCTGATCGCATCGGAACCTCGCAGGCAGAGAGGCCTGTCAAGAGGCCACCGTCACCAGGGGTCGTTGCCGCCCGCTCGGGACTGCCTTCGGACTTGTTTGGGCTGGCAGTTCGCAAATCAGGACATCTCGGGGAGTGAAGCTTCAACTTGATGATTCGGGTGTCCAGTGTCGACCAGGTTGCCAACCCAAACACTCTTTGCAGTTGGACCCCATTCACGCGGGTCGCCAGCACATTGCCAACCCAGAGACACGGAGTCGCAACCATTGTGGACAGGCGAGGTATCGTTTCAGCTGTCGAAAACCTCCTCCTCTTGGAGAGGCCTGATTCGAACAAACATGCGGCCACAAAACCGACCGCTCATCCAAACACTCTTGATCAAAGAACTCTGCATCGGAGAGTTGACCATGTTCTCTCTCGGAGCATCATCTCTGCCGGTCCTTCCGCCCGTCCTGAGCTGTTTTCGGCGATCAAGAAAACATCCGGCGATTAGACGGGAGCCTTGCTGTCCAAACTGACAGGCAGCTGTCTATTGTTATGGACGCGGGAAAGATGGCCCTTCAAGTACGCCGTCTTCCGTCCTCCCACAACCGCCGCCCGTGGTCCTCCCGGCCCGTCCGGCTGTGTCAGAGACGGCCCGTTCGGGCTTCAGCAGATGCACCTTGGGCGATCTTGGGTGCTGCACAATGTGACACATGAACCGGAGCCGTCCCCGCCCTCACCTCCGTCCTCCCCCCACGACACATCCCACAAGACAGATACAAAGTTTGCTCTCTCGGCGCAATCTATGTCGCAATGGGAAAGGTGAGCAGGACCCTGATTCCGACTTATGCATCGTCCGTTATCAGGACCCTTTGTCATAGCTCCAACCTCTATGATCATAGGTGGGAGTATACCCCCCCGTCCATTTACCCCCTCTCTTCCTGGCCTCTCCTTTGCGACTCTTACCCCACCCACCGCAGGCAACGTCGAAGCAGCAACCATCGGAGGAATACCAAGGGCTCTTGATATGCCACTCTCCCGAGCGAGCTCACCAGACGCGGCCATGGGACGAGTCTTGAAGCTATAGCGACGTCGATCCTATCGTCTTCAAACGCGCTGCCGTCCAGTTCCCTGTGTCAGGTTGATATTTGCCAGAATGTGCCAGGGTTCCAACCATAATCCTCGGGTCCCTTTCTGTCATCATGAAATGGCTCTCCTGCTGTAAGACCTGAGCAAAGTCTTATAATGCTCCCAGAGCATTCCCTCTGTCTCTTATGCTCTCCCCTTGATGTTCTTCCTGCCCAATTTCTCCTCGGGAAACACCACCAAACAGGTCACCGTCACTCGTTGAACCCCCTCCAACAATGCCAACATCGAAATAACCCAACCCCCTTCGTCCACCACCAAACCACCCACCATGTCCCAATCCACCAAATCCTCGCGGCGCCGCACCCTCATCACCTCCTTCGTCTTCACCCCCGAAGAAGCCAAATACCTCAAAGCCGTCCTCCGGTGGAACGCCTCCCCCGACACCGACGACGGGCTCCCCTCCAAACGCCGCCCCCCACCCACCAACAAACCCTCCCCGCCGCAGCACGCCCCGCCTCCCCCACCGCCCACCAACACCCCCCAGCTCCGCCTCCTCGTCCTCGGCGTCCCAGGCGTCGGGAAATCCACCCTCATCAACCACGTAAGCCCCCCACCGCCCCCCCCCCACCCAGCACAATTCCTAACGCGCACATTGCCAGCTCTCCCAAACCCCCCTCCTGATCACCTCCACCCCCCACACCCTCATCCCCACGGAACTCCCCCTCCCCTTCCCCCTCTCCACCCCCCCCGACGCCGACTCCCTCTCCCGCGCCCTAACCACCACCGACGCCGCCGTGCTCGTCTACTCCGTCCGCGACGCCACCACGCTCACCCCGCTGCTGGCCAACGCCCAGCTGCGCGCGCACGCCACGCGCAAGGGGTACCCGATGGTCCTCGTCGGGACGCAGGCGGACTGCGCGCCGGGGGAGCGGCAGGTGCCGTGGGCGGCGGGGGCGCGGGCGGCGGGCGGGGTGGGGATCGGGGAGTTTGTCGAGGTGAGCGGGCGGACGGGGGAGGGGGTGGGGAGGGTGGGGGAGGTGCTGGGGCGGGAGGTGGGGAGGGTGAAGGGGGAGGAGGGGAAGAAGGAGGAGGGGGGGAGGGGTGGGGTTGGGGCGGGGGGACGGGGGAAGAGGGGGGGGTTGTGGAGGATTTTTGGGCGGGGGAGTGCCGCGAGGGGAGGGGGGAGGGGGGTGGTGGTTGGGTAGGGGGGGTTTGGAGAGACGGTTGGGGGTTGGAAGGGGGGGTAAAAGGGGTGGGGGGGGGGTTGGCTTGCTTCGCTTCTTCACGCATATTTTCTACTTATATATTTTGATACCTTTCTCTTTTCGTAGTTCTCCTCTTGATACCACTGTCAGTATGAATTTCTTCCTCAGTCTTTTTGCTCTTTGCACGGTGCCGACAATCATGAGACCGGCAACTTGATACCTTATGCCCAGAAAATCTCTAGCAACATCCACCATTGCCCATCCTTCTGGTCAAGCGGGTAGGAACCGACCCGTCACTCGATGTAACTGGCGGCCAAGGGTAGTATTCTTTTACAGCAACTACCGCAGACGGCGCGATGCGGCGCTCGGGTAAGCATGCGTTTATAGCCACCGGTCAATATCTCGGGTTGCGGGCGGGCTGGGTTGTCCTGGATTTTACCGTCTCGTGGGGGTTTGTCAATGGTCCCGGCACGATTCTTGTAGGACCAGAACCTCTGTGACGATGACGACAATCATAGGCCGGAAAGGTTGGGGCTGAAGAGTGAGCTCAACTCTCCATGTTAAGAGTCAGGTTGTTAATGTCAACCTTCAACCTTCAACCTCCAAGCTCCGCCTTGACCGGCGGTCAAAATCTCCGCGGCCATGATGCTCCAGCGGGACAAGCACCCCCTTCAAGCACCGTGACGATCTACCTGCAGCTGGTATGGATGGACGCAGCGCTGGATGGACGTTGAAGCAAAGGTGCCCCGCACTCCCCGCCGCATCGAAACCGTGATCCATTTCGCGGCCCGCTGCCGCTGAATCATGTGCATTTGATGGCTGACGCTTCCCCGCTGGCGCGCTTCTGTGCCCGTTCAAGAACTTGAAAGCATGTTGGGACGACAGGCGATGGGATGACAGAATGCCGTCATGTGAGGCGACAGGGCAGTCTTGATTAAAGTGCGGATCGTGGGCGGTCGTGTGCTCGTGTAACAAGCCGTCAGGGGCTCGACGTTTGATGTGCGAGATCCGAGCAGATCGGCCGCGAGGCGAGTTTTGGTGGTGGGTTTCGAGGTTGGCGGTCTGGACCCGGCTGTGGAGGTTGTTTCTTGGTCTATATTTGTTCCTCAGTCCAAGTCTTGTCTCGAGATTTGTTGTTGTTGAAGAGTTGTCTGCCTTGGCGTCGAGATGCCGCTCCGGCCGACGACGGTGGCGTCGAGGCTGGCATGCGAGGGAACAAGAGCTGACCAATGTGGTGATGGCCTCCCCTCGCAGCGTGCAGTTTCCCCTCGTCTGTGTTGCCCTCGTGCCGTCCCGTGTGTTCTCGAGTCTCTTGTTGTTGTGCCACCGAGAAAACATGGACAGATGTGGTCAACACAACGATGGATGCGACCATGGATGTCGGCATCGCGACACGAACAGATGGATTTGCCAACCCTTGGTCGAATCTTTTTTACGACGACCGTAATCCGTATCGAAATCCGATTCCTCCTTTGAAAAGAGAAGCGCTCTGGGCTGACGCGTCGGGTCTGCTCTGCTCAGGGGAAAAGGCCAAGGCCAAGAGGGGCTGTGCACGAGGGACCTCTCCCCTCGACCGTCTCTCGACTGGTCACTGGTTGGACGCGAGAAGGGGAAACGCTCGACGTCGCAGCAGGAAGAAGAGGGCTCGCCGCCGGCCGGCCTCGTACCTGAATGGTCAGAACTTTAATATCGGCGTGGAAGAGCCTTCCCAGTTCCCAAATAGAACCGCCGGCTATTCATTGTCTGCAAAGTTGACGGCCTTCCCGTCACCGGGTTGTGGCGACAAGGTGTTTATTGCCAGATGCTGTTCCTGCAGCAGCGCAGATGCAGAGTCCATTCTGACCGCATGATGAAGAAGAGGAAAAATATAGATCGGTCGGACAGGAAAGAGAAAGGCGGAGAGGGTGCCCGGACGTGGTTGGCGTCCATCCGTCAGCTCTCGATCTTTTTCGGCAGCGCGTAAGCCGTCGGGTCCGGTGGAAAGAAAAGGGGTACTCGGCGCGCTCTTGGTTTTCTTGGTTCTGAAGATTGGAATTCTCTTTCCCACCAAAGAGTGGAATGGCGCGAGAGAATATCATCCCTTGCGATACTCCGTAGAGTCTTGAAGAATTGAGATTGTGAATCATGGCAGGCGCGGGACCAAAATACAAAGGGAGAGAGGCGAGCCGGCTCGCAATGCAAAGGTCGATTCTGTTTGAGCTCAATAGCGAGCACAGGCCACCCTGCATTCTGGTACTCCTGAATCCACCCATTGAGCAAACACGGCCAAGTCGCGGATCCGTGGGCCTCATCTATTCCGCCAAGAGCACTAACAATGGGAACCTGGACCCACCATCACGCCCGCCAGGGACCAGGTACCCCGTGAGCCCGTGTCCCAGACTCCCAGTTTCGCTCCCTCATTACGACAGCACTGCACTGCCCCCAGGCCCAGGGGCAGCACACCACCACTTCTCTCCCCCATCAGCGGCCCCGTCCCTCTTCACCACCTCACCACCATCCTCAATCCCCGGATTCTGGTGCTTGTCCACGGATAGCCTTTTCCAATCTTCTTCCCACAGTCGTTTACGTGCCGCCTGTCCTTTTCTCAATCGGTTAACAACAGCATTGTCGTGTCGTGGGCAGCATTCTCTCGCTTTCTTTTTTCCTGCCTCGACTCCGGCCCGCCCCCTACAAGCCGACCGACGACACCAACCCCCCAATTACTTTCGCCTTTTCCGTATTGTTTTATTCGCTCTCCCGATACTCGTCGACTCGGTCGCCCCTCTCTGCTGGATCTTGACAGGGACGCCGAGACACAGCATCACCACGACCACACGTCGACCGACTCAACGCGACTCGAATCCCGACTCCGACCCCGACGCCGACCCCCGATTGGGGAACGACAGCGACCTCCGAGTACCCAACACCCCCTCGCCAGAACCACACCATGAGGTTCTCCCGACTATCGCCGCTCGCGGCCCTGGGGGGCCTAGCGAGCCTCGCCGCCGCCGAACCCATCCTCCAGTCCAAGTCGTTGAATACATGCCAGGAGAACTCGAGCTTCACGGCCAGTCTGTTCAATGTCGTCTTCACACCAAACAACAACACGGCCAATGTCGACATTGTGGCCGTCTCCTCCGTCCAGGGAAGCGTCATCTTCGATGTCATGATCTCGGCGTACGGCTACCAAATCATCAGGACGACGGTCAACCCCTGCGATGCCGGTCTGGCGGGTCTCTGCCCCATGACGGCCGGAAAGATCCCGCTCAACTTCAATCTCCCGGTTGGCGCCGACGCCATCAGGCAGATTCCTGGAATCGCATACGACTTCCCCGATCTTGACGCCACGGTCAAGGTCTTTATCAACATGACGGACGGCCCCGAAAAGGGCCAGAGCGTCGCCTGCGTCCAGGCCGACATCTCCAACGGAAAGACGGTTGATCTCATCGGTGTCAAGTGGGCGACTGCCATTGTTGCCGGCCTCGCCCTGGTCTCGTCGGCCTTCATCTCGGGTCTGGGCCACTACAACGCCGCCTCGCACGTTGCCGCCAACGCTCTCTCGCTCTTTGGCTTCTTCCAGGCCCAGGCCATGCTCGGCATGACGGGCGTTCCTTTGCCGCCCATCGTCAAGTCGTGGACCCAGGATTTCCAGTGGAGCATGGGTATCATTAGGATTGATTTCATGCAGGATGTCCTGACTTGGTACCAGCGCGCGACAGGCGGCACCCCGTCGCATTTGTTCGACTCCCTCACCGTCGTCTCGGTCCAGGTCGAGAAGCGTGCCCTCGACGTGGCGGCCATGGGCCTGAGCCTGGCGAAGCGATCGCTGGCCATGATGCCGCGCACCATCACCGAGCCCATGGCGCAGGTCATGAAGCACGACCTCATGCGCCGCAACAACATCCAGACGGGTTCCGGCAGCTTCGTCGTGTTTGGTATCCAGCGCGTTGCCTTCCGCGCCGGCATCGAGACGACCAACCTCTTCATGACGGGTCTGGCCTTTTTCTGCGTCCTCGTCGTCTTTGTCAGCATGTGCGTGGCAGCCTTCAAGGGTGTCCTGGAGCTGCTGGTCAAGCAGAAGAAGCTCCAGAGCGACAAGTTCATCGAGTTCCGCAATGGCTGGTTCACGGTCCTCAAGGGCATCCTGTTCCGCATGACGCTCATTGGCTTCCCGCAGATGACCATTCTCTGCCTCTGGGAGTTCACTCAAGTGGACTCGCCTGCCGAGGTGGTCCTCGCCGTCTTCTTCCTCGTCGGAATGATTGCCACTCTTGGCTGGGCCGCCGCCAAGGTTATCCGCATCGCCCGCCGCTCCATCACGATGCACCAGAACCCGGCATACATTCTCTTCTCGGATCCCCAGGCCTTGAACAAGTGGGGGTTCCTCTACGTCCAGTTCCGCGCGTCGGCCTACTACTTTATCGTTCCGACTCTTGGCTACCTGTTCATCAAAGCCATGCTCATCGCATTTGCGCAGAAACATGGAATCGTCCAGGCCGTTGGCTTTATTGTGGTAGAGGCGGCTGCGCTGATCGGGGCCAGCGTCCTGCGCCCGTGGATGGACAAGAGCACCAACTCGTTCAACATTGCCATTTGCGCCTTCAACTTCCTCAACGCCATCTTCTTGCTGATCTTTACCGAGGTGTTCAACCAGCCTCCCCTGGTCACGGGCGCCGTCGGCCTCATCCTGTGGATCGCCAACGCCGTCTTTGCCCTGGTCCTGCTGATCATGCTCATCGTCATGACCTGCCTCGTCTTCTTCCGCGAGAACCCCGATGGTCGCTACACGTACATGGCCGATGACAGGACGTCTTTTATGAAATCGCAGACTCATCTGACCACGACGACCGAGCTCGAGGCCCTCGGAGCCTCTGCGCGCGGCGACAAGGCTGGCGGCTACAAGCCCGGTCTGGATCTGGACGACGACGCCGAGTCCATCACGTCGGACTCGATGCGTCGCCAAGCCGAGCGCATGGGGAACAGCAATCCTTCGGCCTACGGCAAGGTGCCCGGCTCCCCGGCCGACCCGTCGATGCCGTTGTTCCCGGCCGAGCAGCGTAGTCCGCCTCGGTACAACAACAGCGGAAGCGGGAGCAACGAGAAGTTTTTGGGGACGAGCTTCCAGAACCAGTCGTCGAATTCATATGGGGGGAACCAGGGCCCAGGGCCGTTCCGCGGGAACTCTCCGAACCCAGGGAGGTCAGCGAGGTTAGTTTGAATCCACCCCACCATGACATGATCCCAACGCTAACAATTGCACAGTCCAAGCCCATGGCAACGCGGCGCCGGCTACGATTAGGGATGGCCTGGGAAGGGATATGCCGCGGTGTAATGGCATGTGTATAGCTTTGCATTTTACTACCCATCATGACAATGGGGTGGGAACGGGGGACATGGTGTTATTCTCTGCTTTGCCGGTGGGAGGGAAGAAGGGAGGGGTTTTGCCCCCTCGAGGATCGATCTCGATTTTGGCTCGACGACGACGATATACAGGAATTGGCAGTCTTTGCGCATTGGCTCGACGGACCGCTTACCTACCTACCTACTGCCTATATTCTATATCAAAAAGAGGCACGCACTGCTGCTGCTGCCGTGTTGGATACTACCGGGGACCAAACAGCATCATTGATTACCGAGTATCCTGCATGCGTGGCCGGTCTGCGTGTTTCTTTTGGAGCGGGGTTGTCAGGCCACGGTATGACATGGAAGGGGTTCCAGGTGGTGGTGGAAATAGGGGGACAACAGACCCCAGGAGGAGAGGACATTGTTTTGACAGCGAGTCGCCGGGAAGCGTCGAGGGCTGATGAAGGTGGACAAGCTGCTTTATTTCTAGTGTTTGGGTTGGAACTTGGGTAATGTAATGCACATTATTCACTACCTACTTATGTGCCTCCGAAGTATGCAGTGATCTGTGATGTCGATGTGATGCAGGTCCAGAGACTGCACATGGTCACGTTTCGACACTTACTTGTCCGGCAGTGGAATGTTTGGATCCTGATCTACCCTCACTCCTACATAAGAGAAACCAGGTGAGTTGTCGAGGGAGCATCGAGGTTACACAGTCCTCATCCATCAGATTCTATCCCTCTCCCTTGAGACTTGGATGACAGCTGTCAACTCCGAACTTGCCCCTTCTATGTACTTGGGCAAGGACAAGTCCCATGACTGCGACCAAACATAAAGATTGGATGGACTGAAAGGTGGTGGTGTCGATTGGAAAGTGACCTTTTGGGTGGTGTTGCAAGACGTCATCTGACTTTCTTCCATCATCCATGATTCCCGATGGACGATAAAATCCAGGGAGAGACAGGTGGAGAAAAAGGGGTGGCTGCCCCTTTGGGCTTAGCGGCCTTGCTCATGCCAGCTGTTGGATGGGAAGGTGGGTGTCAGCCGTTGGGGAACGGGATGCTGCAATGTCACCAGGCCGTCATTTTGGGGGAAATTGACGGTGAGTGCTCGGTCGCCGGTGCCCTGGACAAGTGCCCTGGCGGTCCGCGGATTCGCTATTCGCCGCTCTCGTTGCGGCAGTCCGTCATCAGCAGCACAGCACAGCACAGCACAGCACACTCATTTTTGGGGCCACCATGGCAACATCGTCCCAACCCTGAACCACTGCAGCACCGAAACAAAACAAAACAAATCGACGAGACGCCCCTCGGTCCGGGAATCCCATCGCCCTTGCGCTGCGTAGCAGCTCTCTTGCTCTCACCGCCCATCGCCCACCATGAACGGCCACTTTGCCGCCGTCGGCGACGGGCCGACCGACGCCAACTTCGAGCATGGCATCCAGGTCATTGACGGCGACAAGGAGTTCACGTGCGTCACTTTCTCTCCCCCGTCTTGCGACTCTTGCGCCGTGCGATTGACCCCTGCTGACCCCGCGATGACAGAACCCACCTCGCCGACTACCTCACCGACACGCGCGTCGCCGAGGCCGGCTTCAACTACCATCTCATCTCGGTCTTCGGCTCGCAGTCGACAGGCAAGTCGACGCTGCTCAACCACCTCTTTGGCACCGAGTTCAGTGTCATGTCCGAGTCCGAACGACGCCAGACGACTAAGGGAATATGGATGTCCAAGAACAAGCGGGAGGGCGCCATGGCCGAGAACATACTCGTCATGGACGTCGAGGGCACCGACGGCCGCGAGCGCGGCGAGGACCAGGACTTTGAGCGCAAGAGCGCCCTCTTCGCCCTGGCTACGAGCGAGGTCCTGATTGTCAACATCTGGGAGCACCAGGTCGGCCTGTACCAGGGCGCAAACATGGGCCTGCTCAAGACCGTCTTCGAGGTCAACCTGCAGCTCTTCCTCAAGGACAAGCAGTGAGTGTGACCCATCCTATTCCCCCCGCCGCGCCGGCCACGCGCCTAACAATGCGCCCGTCAGATCCCAGACCCGATCGCTCCTCTTCTTCGTCATCCGCGACCACATTGGCACCACGCCCCTGTCCAACCTACGCAACACGCTCGTCCAGGACCTGACCAAGATCTGGTCGTCCATCTCCAAGCCGCCGGGCCTCGAAAACTCAAATATCGAAGACTACTTTGACTTTGCCTTTGCCGCGCTCCCGCACAAGATCCTCCAGCCCGACAAGTTCATCACCGAGGTCGAGAACCTCGGCGCCCGCTTCGCCACGGGCCACCGCGCCGCCACCAAGGACCAGGACCAGGAATTCACGGGCGGCGTCTTCCTCCCCGAATACCACCGCCGCATCCCCGCCGACGGCCTGTCCATGTACGCCGAGGGTGTCTGGGACCAGATCGTGCACAACAAGGACCTGGACCTGCCGACGCAGCAGGAGCTGCTCGCGCAGTTCCGCTGCGACGAGATCTCGCGCGAGGTCCTCGTCGCCTTTGATAACATCATTGTGCCGCTCGAGGAGCAGCAGGCCGAGGGCACGCGGCTGGGCAGGACGACGGTGCTCCCCGATCTGGGGGCCGCCGGCGCCGGCGCGCGCGAAAAGTGCCTCAAGGCCTTCGAGACGCAGGCGAGCCGCTACCACAAGGGCGTGTACAGCGTCAAGCACGGCGAGCTCGAGACCAAGGTCGATACGCGGCTCAAGGCGCTGTACCAGGCGCAGCTGACGGCGGCGCACAAGGCGGGCGTGACGGCGTTTAGTGATGCTGTTCAGGGGTCGGTCAAGGCGGGGCAAAAGGCGGGAGGGTCGTATGAGTTTGCAGAGATTGTGGAGAAGCAGAAGAAGAAGACGCTCGAGGTCTTCAAGAAGGAGGCGCAGAGTTTGCTGATTGCGGGCGTGGCGTGGTCGAACTTTAAGCCACAGTACCGGCTGTTTGAGAAGGAACTGGACGAAGTCAGCGCGCGCCTGCGCAAGGAGGAGCTGCGGCGGTTGGCGATCCGCGTGGAGCGGTGGGTCAAGTCGCGGCTGGGGGATGATATCAGCCTCGAGTTCAACAAGCTCGGGTCTGGCAGGGGCGCGGGCGGCGTTCCGGAGTCGGGCACTCTCCCGCCAACGGAGAAGGACCTGTGGGACCGCATCTGGAACGTCTTCTCGACAGTCGTCAAGGAGGCCGAGACGCGCTTCTCGGACCGGGCCAAGAGCTTCGAGGCCAACGAGGAGGAGGTGCAGGTCGGGCTCTGGCGGCTGCGGCGCAAGAGCTGGGTGGCGCTGCGGGAGAAGATTGAGGAGGAGGTCATGGAGAGCAACATCCTGATGAAGCTGCGCGAGAACTTTGAGGACAAGTTCCGGTACGACGAGGAGGGCGTGCCGCGCATCTGGCGGCCCACGGACGACATTGAGAGCCTGTACACCAAGGCGCGCGAGTCGACGCTCGGGCTGGTGCCGCTGCTGTCGAGGTTCCGGCTCGCGGCGACATCGGCGCCGCCGGACCTGTTGGGCTTCGTCGGTGCCCAACCTGCGGGGGCCGAGCCGGAGGACGAGGAGGACCTGGCGCCGATTGGCGGGATTGACGAGGAGGAGGGGAAGAGCCTGGAGGAGGAGATGACGGTGCTCAGCGAGAGCAAGCGGCAGGACTTGGTGGTGCGGTTCAAGAAGATGGCGGACGGCGTGTACGTGGAGGCCAAGAGGAGCGCCATTGGCGGCATCACGCAGGTGCCGCTGTACTTTTACGTCATTTTGCTGGTGCTGGGGTGGAATGAGATTGTCATGGGTAAGTTGGCTCTGAGCATCCCCTGGGGAGAAGAGATGCTAACGCGGTGCAGTTCTGCGCAACCCGGTGCTGTTTGTCCTCATCCTGCTCATGGGCGGCGGGACGTACGTGGCCTACACGCTGAACCTGCTCGGCCCCATGAGCCAGATGGGCGGGGCGGCGTGGAACCAGGCGGTGGACATTGGCAAGACCAAGCTGCGCGAGTTTGTCGAGAACAACGAGACGGTCAAGCAGGCGATTGCGATGCCGGCGGCGGCCAACGGGCGGCGCAACGGGGACTCGATCCGGATGGACTCGCTGGACAAGGGCGGGAAGAGGAGGACGGCAGAGTACGACGATGACGATGACATGTAGATAGACGCTCGCTCGCTCGACCACTCGCTCCATGCGGATACGGACAGTCTCGGCAATTATAGATCAGGGTAATGTATCATCATGGCAGCACAGACAGGCAGGCAGGCTCGGTTTACGGATGGCGGCTGGTGGTGGGAGGATATCATTGTCTATCAGGACCGGGAAAGAGAAGGCCAAAGCCAAGCGATGATGTTGTCTCTGTGGCAGTAATACAGTAATGAATAGCGTTCCCTCTTGATTTCGTGCCCGTCTATCAAAACGCCTCCACCCCCGCCGGCCTCCCAAACCACGTCCCCAACTCATCCCACCCCTCCTCCTCGTCCTCCATCGCCGCCGAAAAGAAATCCGTCACCCTGTGCGACCCCTCCTCGCCCTCCTCCACCGGCCACTCCACCCCGACCCCCCCGCCCTTCCCCTTCTTCGCCTCCAACATATCCTTGGCCGTCCCCCAACTCGCCCGGCACTCGGCCCCCCGCCACCCAAACACCGGATGCATATTCCCCCTCAACCACCCCGAGCACCTCCCGTCGCTCGGATACCCGCTCCCCCACCCCGGCTCCCCCGGCTCCCCGCCCCGCTGCTCCCACAGCACCTCGAGCGCCACGTCCCGCGTCACCTTGGCGCACACCGACGCCGCGCTCACGCACGGGTACAGGCTGTCCGCCTTTTTGGCGACCGTCACCCGCAGCGCGGGGAACTCGCGCTCCAGCCGCCGCTGGTACGCCTCGGGCTGGCCGACCGTGTCGACGTACACCTCTGTAACATTCACGCCCCGGTCGAGGACGCCGCGGATGAGGGAGACGGTGGCGTCGAAGGCTTGCGCGTTGAGGTTGTAGGCGGAGGGGCGGAGCATCCCCGAGGAGATGTCGCGGGCCGAGAGGGAGGCGATGGCCCAGCCGCAGGAGGCGTGGAGGGCGGTGGAGGGGGTGCAGAGGGTGGCGAGGAGGCTGGCGCGGAAGGAGGGGGTGAGGACTTTGGAGTCGTCGAAGTGGTGGGTGGTGCGGAGGAGGGGGGTGGAGAGCGGGAGGGGGAGGTAGAAGGTTCCGTAGATCATGGGGCCGAGGACGGGGCCGCGGCCGGCTTCGTCGATGCCTAGGGCGCAGGGGGGGAGGGTGGATGTGGCGGCCCCGGGGGAGGTTGTGGTGTCGGTGGTGGTGTCGGTGGTGATGGGGACGAGGAGGGAGGGAGGGACTGGGGAGAAGTAGGTGTAGGAGTCGCCGGCGAGGAGGGCGGGGCGGTTGATGGAGGGGGGGATGAAGGTGGTTGAGATGGGGGTGGAGGGGGTTTCGAGGTCGGGGGTTTCGAGGTCGGTGGCCATGGGGGTGTCGTCGTCCATGGTGGTTGTGGTGTGGTGGTGTCGGGGGTTGATTTTGGTGTTTTTTGGGAGTTTCGGTGATAATTGAGTTGGATGATGTAGACCTGTCACAAGAAAATGGCAAGAATTGAGCTGTCGAGTCGAGGAGTGTCTCAAGGTGAGAGCCCGGACCATTGGACCCAGCCTCGCCAGCCTCGACGCGTCTCGAGGGACGCGTTGCGCCAATCGTGCACGCCAAGACGCGACCAGCCACAGTGCAACCCAGGGAGAAAAACCCACGGTTCCTTTTCAGTGAGGACCCCCCCTGCCGCGCCCACGACCAGGCGAGTAAACAACAACCGACAGCTGCCCTTTCGCTCTGTCCCACAACCCGCCACCGCCCACAACCCACAGACCCAGGTCATCCATCGCCGAACCATCGTCGACCAAACACCTCGCCGTCGCCGACCTCGACCTCGACCTCGACCTCGACCTCGACCCGGCGCCCAACCTCGTCGACGCGTCGCCAGCCAATTCCTGATTGCCGATTTTGCACCAATCCACCCGCCGAAATGGCGCCTCGTCCGCCGCAACAGCGGCGCACCATCGCGCCGCAGGAACACATCTACGAGCTCGGCGTGGCTGGCCGGTACGTGTCCCCCGTCATGAAGGGAAAAAGACGAGACTAATGCGCCTGGCACCAGAAAAACCGGCATCACGCTCAAGGACACGGGCGTGCGCGACGAACACGGCATGGAACCCCTCGACGCCCTCTTCTCCTCCCCGCGCAAGACGGGCGCCAACAGCGACGATGACTCGGACGAGGACGGCAGCGGCGAGCCCATGGAGCTGACGACCAATCTCGGCGCCGGCCCCGCCGCCCTGCTCAGCGGCCCCGCCAAGCGCCTGTCCTTCCCCCTCCCGCTCTCGCGCTCCCCCGTCAAGACGAGCCTCAATTCCCCCGCCCAGCGCAACCGCCTGCTCGCGCGCAGCTCCTCGCCCACCCACGGCGGCGAGAGCAGCTTCCGCGACCACCACTCCCAACCCGCGCCCAAGAGCCGCCTGGGGCCGAAGAAGGCGGACGCCAACGGGTCAAGCTCGCAGCCTCTGTTTGGGAGGGGGATGCCCAAGCTTAGTGCTACCAACAACGGCTTTGCGAACGGCCATCGCCGATATGACCCTTCCATCGAAGATAGCGACGCCGAGGAAGAGCCAGTGGATGATGTGCAGGGACTGCACTCGGACGACGTCGGCGCGTATGTGGAGGAGTCCATGGCCATGCTGACGGCCGAGACTGAACTCAACTATGACGACGACGACGACGATGTTGCGGCTGTGGAGGAGGAAGCTCCGGCCGAAGAGTCTGAGGACGAACCGACACCGCCTCCCCGCGCGGCCAATTCCCGGAAGCAATCAGCGCCCAAGCCTAAACTGACCAACGGCGCGCCACCGGCGAAGCGAGGCAGACCAGCCAAGGCGGCGCCTGTGGTGGACGAGGAAGACAGCGATGCTGACGTTCAGCCTGCTGAACCACCAGCGAGGCGAGGCAGACCGGCCAAGGCGCCCGTGGTGGAAGAGGACGACAGCGACGCCGACGTCCAGCCTGCTGAACCACCAGCGAGGCGAGGCAGACCGGCCAAGGCGCCCGTGGTGGAAGAAGAAGACAGCGACGCCGACATCCAACCTGCTGAACCACCAGCAAGGCGAGGCCGTCCCCCGAAGCCCCAGCCAGAGCCCGTCGTGGAAGAAGACGATAGCGACGTCGACATCCAGAACGACCCGGAGCCCGAACAAGACGTGGAAAGCGAGGAGGAGGAAGAAGCGCCGCCCCCGCCACCACGGAGAAAGGCAGGCAAGGAAAAGGCCAAAGCCCCTACACCCGAACCGCAACCGCAGCCACCCGCGAGAAAGCGCCGCTCCCTCACCGAAGTGGAAGCCGAAGAAGAAGCCTCTCCCCGCCAAAACAAGCGCCAGCGCACCGAGGAGCCCGCCGAGCCCCCAGCGAAGAAACGCGGTCGCCCCCCAAAGTCCGCCGAGGCCTCGACCAGCAAAGCATCATCCAGCAAGCCACCCGCCCCGGCCCCCAAGGCCAAACGAGGCCGCAAGCGCAAGTCGTCCCTCGGCCCCGGCGACACGTCGCAGGTCGCCATCCCGCGCGGCCCGCCCCTCCCCAAGGCCCGCGGCCTCCTCATCACGCGCTGCGAAGTCCCCGGGCAAGCCAACTCGGCCATCAAGCAAACCCGCTCCGGGCGCAACTCGATGCGCCCGCTCGCCTTCTGGCGCAACGAGCACGTCGAGTACGAGTACGGCACCGCCTCGGCCAGCACCGCCTCGGCCAAGTACCTCCCGTCCATCAAGGAAGTGGTGCGCATCGACGAGCCGGAGCGCGAGTACGCGCCGCGGGGGGGCGGCGGCAAGCGCGGACCGAAATCCAAAAAGGGCAACAGCAGCAGCAGCCGTCGCGAGAGCTACGCGCCCCCCCCGGAGCCGTGGGAGGCGGACGCGGGCGTCATCGACGGCGCGGTGATTGCGTGGCGCGCGGAGCACGAGTTCAACCCGCCGGCGCCGGACGGGATGGTGGCGACGGAGATGCGGGAGCTGGCGATCGCCGGGACGGCGGTGGAGACGCAGCCGGTCAAGGACGCCAACTTTCGCTACGCCAAGACGCTGAACGAGGGCTTCTTCAACTGCGGGGTGGTGGAGCTGCCGCCGGGGAGCGAGAAGCGGCCGAAGAACTCGCGGAAGATGTTTATGAGCTTTTTCCTGCACGAGGGGCGGGTGCTGGTGACGGTGAATGAGACGAGCTTTAGGATTGGGAAGGGGGGGATGTGGTTTGTCCCGAGGGGTGAGTTTTTCTCTTTTCGGGGGGCGGTTTGGGAAGGGTTGTGCTGACTTGGGGGGATAGGGAATTACTACAGCATCGAAAACGACTATGACCAGCCGGCGAGGATCTTTTTTTCGCAGGGGTGCGAGGTGGCGCCGCGGCCGGCGTCGCCTAGCCCGGAGCTCGAGGCTGAGGAAGAGGATGAGGACGAGGAAGACGACGGGGACGAGGGGGAGGGGGCGTAGGACGCCGCCACTGCTGCCGCCGTCACCGTCTTGCCTGGAGCCGGGACCGGGGGTGTTGTGGGAACCATCGAGTTTGACGATGACGACGACGACGACGACGCCGTCTCCCTCTTGCCGGGCGTCGCGAGTATGGTCAAGACGGAGGAGCTTGAGGAGGATGCTGAGGCGGGGGGGTTTTGATGTCGACCCTGGAGGGAGAAGTGGTTCTTTTTGTTTCGTTCGGCGAGGTATGAGGTAGGGAGGTTGGGTCTGTTGATTTCGTCCCGTTGGAGTTGGGGGTATGGATCCGGGGTAGAGCGCGTTGCTGTAGCGAGAGATGGATGGAAGCAAGCAAGGCGGGGAGGGAGTGGGCAAAATATCATGTCTTTCGGTCTGTTTGTTTGCTTGCGCAGGGGAGGGGACGTTTGGCTTGGCGATGGCACGCAGCGTCTTCTTGTTGTTGTCTTGAAGTAGATGTTTTTGATGTATCACTGTGTATTCTCTCTAGGTGCGGAGTGTGGGTAGGTGGGGGGGTTCTCTTGTGTTTTGTGCTTGTTTGTGCTTGGGATCGAGATACCACCGCTGCTGCTTGTATTTATACGGATCCCTTGAGGGCTTGAATGAGTGTAGTCTACAGTGTAGTCTACTGTGGTTACTGGTGATGGCTTCAAGGGGAACATGCCGTGGCCAAGGGTACTTTTTACAACTTCATAAGGAACAACCCTAGAGTGACACATTTTCAAGGTGGCACTTGTTCAGGGTATCAGGACTCCCCGTCCCGTTCAAACATCGTGACATTGCCCCCCAAAACACAGGTTGAGAGGACTACTTGCACCCACTAGGTATCATACACCACCCCCCCTCCTCACTCCTCCTTAGCCAACACTTTCTTCAACCCGGCCATCTCCCTCTCATACGCCACAATCTTCACCTGGCTCGCCTGCATCTTGGCCAGCAGATAATTAACCCTCTCGGCCGTCTGATACGGCTGCGTCTGCAGCCCCACCAACAAACTCAACTCCGCCTCAACCTTGTCAATCGCCTTGGCCTCGATGCCCGCCAGCTCCTTGAGCAGCCCGAGCTCCATGCGCGCGCGCACCACGTGGTCGTCCACCAGCCGGCGGAACGCCGTCTGGTACACGGGCTTGCCCGCGCGGATCGTCTGCGGGCGGCCGTGCACCGACCTTACCGTGATGAGCTCGGCGTTGGCGAGGCTCTCGAGCGCGGCCTCGGCGCTGGCGGCCGCGGGCGTCGTCGACGACGCAAACGTGTCCGACAGCAGCACCTCGTTGTACCGCAGCGTGCCGCGCTGCGCGAGCTCCTTGATCAGGTACCAGGCCTGCTCGGTGGACCACTTCTTGTCGCCGGGGGGGGCGGCCGTGGTCTTGGTCAGGAGGAACATGCGCAGGATCTCCGAGGCCGACTGCTCGATGATCTCGGACACGGCCTTCTTGGGGCTCTGGCCGACCTTGAGGCGGCGGGCGAGGACCTGGAGGTCCGTGAGGCGCCCGCCGAGGGCCTCGATGCACTCGTCGAGCTCGGCGAGGTCGTCGCGCTCGCGCATCTGCGCGAGGACCGTGGGGTCGGGGCTGGGGGCGTCCTTGGCGTCGTCGTGGTGCTTGTCGTGGCGCTGCTCGGGCTGGCCGAGCTGCGAGACGACGTACTGCTTGGCGACGTCGGGGGAGAGGTCGCCGAGCGTGACCGAGTGGAAGACGCGGTCGGGGAGGGACTTGGAGAGCTGCTTGGAGTAGGATGTGTCGTTGGTGAGGAAGATGACGTGGGCGACGTTGGACTGAACGAGGGCGGATGCCCAATCGGTAATCTTCTCGTAGATGAGACCCATCTCGTCGCCCTTGTGGAGGAAGCTATCAATCACGACGACGGCGCGGCGCTCCGGGTGGGCTTCGAGCCAGGCGTCTTCGGAGATGTTGGCGTCGTTTGACTTTTTCTTTTCGGCCAGGGACACGTCTTTGAGGGCGGCCGCCGTGGTCTGGAGGATCTTGACGACTTGGGACTCGAGGTTCTCCGAGAAGCTGGCCTTGACGCCGGTCGTGCCCTGGATGGCGAGGTCGACGAGGTTGCTAATGTTGTTGGTCCAGGAGAAGACGGGGCGGTAGCCGACTTGGGCAGCCAGCTTCCCGATGGTGCCGGCCTCTCCCCGGGCCTCGACGACGGGCTTGCAGTCGAGAACCAGAACGTCTTTGCGGCCCTGCAAGACTTGGTCCATGACCAGCTCCTTTTGGCCCGAGCCCTTGGGGCCGTGAACAACTACAAAGGTCGCGGCCGACTCGAGGAGGTTATTCTGAATCGAGTCGATGAGATCCTTGCGGTGACCGATCAAGGCATTCAGGCCTTCCTGGTCACCCTTTTTCCTGCGGAAGACGAGCATGTCCGAGGTCTGACGCTTAAACCACTTGTACAGCTTGCTGTCGGTGAACTCAAAGACTCGTTGGACATGGGCCTTGACGAACCACTCGCGGATGGGGTCAAACACCACAACGGTAAAGGCCGCCAACAGACCAGCAATCAGCGGAATCACAATCCTTGGGTGACTCGTAAGCCAGTTCCAGATGTGGTGCGGCTTGACACGCTGCTCATACGAGAGGCGGAGCTTGGTGGCGGCCTCGTTGCCGGCCTCGCG
Source organism: Podospora conica (assembly GCA_030685255.1). Taxonomy (NCBI): domain Eukaryota; kingdom Fungi; phylum Ascomycota; class Sordariomycetes; order Sordariales; family Podosporaceae; genus Podospora; species Podospora conica. Next base: position 155,604 of record MU839475.1, read on the forward strand.
GAGCACGAAGCCGTGCATGCAGTTTCTGGCCATGATGGCGTCTCGGACGAGGACAAAGTCGACAAATGCATATTTGGGCAGGACCTTGGAGTCAGACGGCTGCGAGGTGATGTCGGTGATGCTGCCGTATCTCCGGAAGATGCTGTACAGGGTTTCTTGGGACAGCTCGGCGGCGGCCACCTTGTCCGTGGCAGGAACAAACTCGACCCTTATCCGGCCTTTGGGGAAGCGGTAGAGGTCCTCGAGCCAGGGACGGCCCCGGACAAGGCCGGCCTTGATGCCCAGGAAGGGGTTGAACCAAGGCCGGATGGGGTTATTAGCGAGGGACTTGGCCAACGTATCTGGGTGTGTAAGTAAGAGGAGCGGGGGGGTAGGGGCAGGTTTAACCTCACCTTCTATCTCGGTGGGCGAGACATCGCTGGCGTGGGTGAACTTGACAAAGGCGCCGCCGTCTTTCAGGCGGGGGATGATCTCGGTGACGGTGATGGGCACCTTGTCGGATATTATTCGCTTCACCAGGCTCACGGGGTCCAGTAGGCCTCTCGACTGGGACTCGAGCCTCTTATGGATCTCAGAAATGTCGCGCGAGGTGGCCCATGGCCGCCAGAGCAAGATGGGGGTGATTTTTAGGGGAAAGAGGTCTGTCTCGTCAGCGCTGGGAGTGTCCACGGTGAAGGGGCGGCTCACTGTCGAAGAATAGGATGGACTCGTTGGGGGCAGCCGTGATGTGTCCGCTCTTTTTGTCGTCCTGGATGGAGCTGGGACTGGGAGTGGGTGTAGAGCTCTCCCATCTTCGGGGTGGTTGTCTGGCGAGGTCTCTGGAAAGGGGGATGAGTCGCGGAGCTGCACCGAGGCCTCTTGTCAAACGAAATGGCAAGAGACCTGGCCGGCCCAGGGGCCGAGAAGTGAGGCGTCCCTGTATCATTGCATCCCTTCTTCTGTTGTGGTGAGAAGTCGAGTCGACGACTCTTTTTTTCCTCGGGAAGAAAAGCCAATATTGCTGGCTGGAATTGGTGTGTGTCGGGAGAGATTCACCGATTTGTAGGTCAAAGAGAAAAAAAATTAACAGGAAGAAGCCATCGTCAAGGGATGGAGAGGGTGCAAGCTCCAGCAAGTGAGGTCATCGAAGCCATTTCCATTGCCAAGTTGTGGTGTCTCGCCAAGCATCGGCCCCTCAGCCCATGCGGGGATCCTCGGATCAAAGCCGGGTCCACTTCTCCGACGATTGAGGTTATCTCGACACCTCGTCTGATTGGCCACGGCAAACCTCGAACCGCAACCTTCACGACGGTAGGATCAGTTCAGGAACCTTCGTGGTCGCATCCCGTGATCCCCTTCTCCTCATCCGACACATACCCCTCGTTCTCCAACCCATTGTCGCCCACTCGCTTTCGACAATTACCTCTCGAGCCGACTCCTCCATTGATCGACTGTTCTCTCTCTCAACAACCCCTCCCAAAACTGTGGGAAACTCTCACCTCTCACCTCTCAACATCAACACCACTCACTCACTCACTCACTCACCATGGGCTGGTTCTGGACCTCCCCCTCGCCCGCTGGCACCCCCGGAGCCGGCACTCCCCCCTCAGCAACACCCCCTCCCGCCTCCACCACCGCCCCCAAGCCCGACACCACCCCCGTCTCGGGCGACCAAGAAATGCAAAAATTCTGGGACATGATCCAACAAGACACCAAATCCACCAAACCCACCACCACCACCACCCCATCACGCCCGGCCCCCCCTCCCCAAGAAGAAGAACCCAAGTCCTCGTGGCTCCCCTCCCTCCCGTCCCTCCGCGCCCCCGCGCCCCCGCCGCCCACCGAAAAGGCCCCCTCGACCCGCTCCGCCGCCTCCCTGCACATGTCGGAGCTCTCGCTGCCGACGACCATCTCGTGCCGCGACGCCTTTGACTACGCCTGGCACTGCCAGTCGCCGGGGGGTCAGTTCACGGCCGTGTACCGGTCGGGCAGCCTGCGGTCGTGCTCGGAGCTGTGGGAGGATTTCTGGTTCTGCATGCGCATCAAGAGCTACGGGCCGGAGCTGAAGAAGGAGGCCATCAAGGAGTATTATCGGGAGAAGGAGCGGGAGAAGTATGACGGGGTGGGGAAGCGGAGTAGCGAGGAGGTGTGGGAGAGCCGGGAGGGCAAGGTGGAGGGGGAGGTGTTTGGGGGGTTTAGGAGGGAGGGGGAGGGGAAGAAGTGAGGGTGGGGGGATGTATGTGTACGACTCGGAGTTGGGGGGGGGCTTTGATGGAGGCAATTGCGGTGTTTGCATGTGGATCATGGGCATTGGGCATTGTATTTACTTTCTTCCACTTTTATCTGTGCGCTCAAGTGTCCATGCATATCTGCAGAAATATAGTACATATCAAGCAGTACCCGTCGTTCCCATTGAGGTAGTTGTCCTCGCAGTACAAGTAACATCCAAGAGATATGCTATCTTCATCCTTCAATCTTTCATTCCATCACCGAACACTGCAATCTCAAGCGGCACGACTGACGTCAAACCGACCCGCCCCCGCACTCCAACTTCAACCTCACCCAAGACTCATCCCCCTTTACATCTCATCACCACAACCACTCCCTCTTCAAATCCATACCTCCCAATCCCAAAATGTCTCCCGTCGACCCCGCCATCACCACCGCCCTCAACCTCGACCCCTCAACCGCCAAAATGCACCCCCACGGCGGCTCCGGCTTCTCCTCGACCCTTAAACTCACCGGCACCACCACCGCCTCCTCCTCCTCCGGCCCAGGGGTCAAAAAGACCTTTTTCATCAAAACCGGCACCGGCCCTGACGCCGAAACCATGTTCCGCGGTCCGTCCCCCCACATCCCCCCCCCCCCCCCCCACCCCACCCCACCCAACATAACCACTAACCCCCCCCCCCCAGGCGAATTCCACTCCCTCCACTCCCTCCACTCCCTCCACTCCCTCTCCCACCCCCACCTACACCTCTGCCCCCCCCCGCACGCCCACGGCCCCCTCACCTCCCCCCCCTCCACCTTCTTCCTAGCAACCTCCTTCCTCGACCTCTCCCCTCCCCCCTCCACCCCGCCCGGCACCGCCCTCTCCCTCGCCTCCAAACTCGCCCACCTCCACACCACCCCCGCCCCGATCCCCTCAGGCTACACCACCCCGCAATTCGGCTTCCCCGTCCCGACCACCTGCGGCGCCACCGTGCAGGATAACACCTTCTCGCCCTCCTGGCCGGAGTTCTTCTCCGAGCGGCGGCTCCGATCTGTATTAAATGAAGGGGTGCGGAAGCACGGGGCCGACGCCCCCCTCTCCGCTGCGGTGGGACGGGTGATATCCGAGGTTGTCCCGCGGCTGCTGGGGGGGATTGCGCACGTGCCGGTGATGGTGCACGGGGATTTGTGGAGTGGGAATCACGGGCGGGGGAGGATTGACGGGGAGGAGGGGGTGGAGGAGGTGGTGTTTGATCCGGCGGGGGTGTATGGGGTGGGGGAGTACGAGTTGGGGATTATGAGGATGTTTGGGGGTTTCGACCGGAAGGGGTTTTGGGACGAGTATGAGAGGTTGATGGGGGGGAGGGGGGAGCCGAAGGGGGAGTGGGAGGGGAGGGTGAGGTTGTATGAGCTGTGAGTTTTTCTTTCTTCTCCTTCTTCTTCTTCTTTTTTCTCTTGACTGACTGACTGGTGCAGGTATCATCATTTGAATCACTTTGCGTTGTTTGGGGGCGGGTATCGGAGTGGAGCGATGGGGATTATGAAGGAGTTGATTGCAAAGTATGGAGGGAGGGAGTAGGTTCTGGTGGTACTTGGTTGCGGAGGTAATTAGGTCATGGGCAAGGAAGGACAAGGCTTCAGTTGAAATTCAAATGTGACTTTCAGGTTTTCTTCGATCTCTAACTGACAACTTCTTTTCCTCACCGCAATCCTTTTTTTCTTTCATTTTCGCTGTCACCGCTGACATACAACTCAATAAACCGCAGACCAAAACAAACCAGACACCCCCAAGGCTACCTACAAGTAGTTCCCCGAGAATACGTACAAGGACAACCCAGTTCCCAATTCTACTCGACCCTGGTGTCAAAGACCCTGCGGTCAAAGACCTCAAACTTGAAGATGCCCAGCAGCCGCTGATGCGCCTGCACCAACCGCTCCTGGCCGTTGCGCATCTGCTCCGGCTTGGACTCGACATGGACACGCACATGGAGGATCCAGAAATCACCCAGGGGCGTGGTGGAGTCGACGGCGGGAACCATGTCCTCTTGCGAATAGGCGGCGGCCGGGATGCTGTGGGTTTTGGTCAGGACGTACTCGGCGCTGTCGAGCCACCAGTGGTAGGTCTCGTGGAGGATGCCCATTTTGGGCCTGAGAGCGCGTCAGTATCAGTGGAATACCAGAGGGGGGGGGGGGAGCAAACTTGAAATTGGCCGTGGAAAGGATATTCGGGATGTCGGGATTGGTAATCCCCAGCGCCCTACGCTGGTGGAGGAAGTCGGGGACCCGTTCGGACGGCGGGTCGGGGATGTTTTCCCATCGAAGGGTTCGGGGCCTGGATGGGGGGATCGTGGTGGCGGCGTCTGGCGAGCTTCGGTTCTCAAACTCGCTGGTCACGTCGACACGCATCTGCATGACGTAGGGCGTGCGCAGGAGAGTCTGATGGAGTTCCTGCCAGCGAGGGGCATCGGGATGGCGAGTCTCCTTTCCGAGCTCTTTGAACTTGTCCAGGCTCTTGGGCTCGCGATCTTGGCGTTCCATGTGGCTGATCTTTGTGTACCGATGTCGCTCGCGGCACTCGGTGACGCCTGTGAGGACAGAGCGGGCCTTGGCCACGTCTTGGTCCTTCACGACGGCCGTCATGAAGATTTCGTATGTCATGCTGGCGGTATCTCTATATCTGGATTGATGTAAAGACTCGAAGTCGGAAGGATGGCCGAATGCTGGTGGTGGGAAGAGAATGCTGGTGGAAGAGAGAAGAAAGAAATTTCAGGCGATGGGAAATGGGAAATGTCCCAGCTTTAAAGGGAACAAGGTGTGGGACTGGCGTGATCAGAATGCAGTCTGTACATCAAACCGAAAAGTTGCGATGCAATGCAGTGCAAGTTGTTGGAAGTCGCAGGTGACTCGTCGAGATGTCGCGTTGACATGTGCTCAGTTCTCAGGGTTCTCAGGGTTGATCGCGCAGTCACGTGCACCCCGCACCGTCAACGCCAACCTCTCTCGGTTGGTCATTTCAACATTTCATTAATCAAATTTGGAGAATTACCAATATACCACAGTATATATTCTCCTGGAATTCCATCCATCCCAAACTCCAACCACAAGAAAACACAACCCCCTTGAACCTCGCTCACCTACGCCCCACCCCCAACAGCGGGCAAAACAGCAACACACTTCGAAAAGCTCCCCGTCCCCGTCGCATGCGAAATCAGCCCACAAAGCGCAGTCGCGTCCGTGGCCGTCCTGTACACCACCCTCACTGCCCCCGGATTCGGCCGCGGCCTTTTGTCCCAGTCATAGAGCGTGCCGTCCGTCTGGGAAGACTGGCATCTCGAACAGGACCGGTGCTTCGTCGCACGCCTTGGTGTTGAAGTCCCAGGAGAAGCCCTCATGGTTGCGAAAGACGTGGGGGTACCCGCTGGCACCTTTCGACTTGGGGAAGGATGCGATGTTGTGGACGAGCTCGGACCTGCGGAAGAGGAGTTTGCCCGAGGAGGTCTCGCATTCTAGAATTCTTCCCTTGGCGGGGTCAGTATGGGGAAGCAGAGGGCGGGCGGGCAGGGCTTACGTCGGGGACCGGGGTGGTGGAGGCGATGCTGGGTTGGGCTGGGGTGACGGGTGTAGTCGCAGCGAGGTGGGCGAGAAAGAAGGCCAGGAGGGTGATGGAGAAGGCGACCATTGTTGTAAAGGCTGTTACGAGGTGGGTTGCGTGTATGAGAAGATGGGCTTGTCGTTGTGGGTTGCCGGCCGCTGCTCTGCGGGATGGAACTTGAGAGCCATTCTTGCAGAGACTCTTGCTCCCATATATACACACATCCTTCTTACACTCTACAAAGTGAGAGCGGCTCGACCTTGGTTCGCTCCCCTTACGACAAGGCCGTGTTTCAGACAAATGATAAATCCGCCTCGGTATTTCGACTACCTGAATCTCTTCTTACAGATGCACTCAACCGCTAATCCCCCCCTCAAGATCAGGAGAGTTCGGTATCATGCATGTATCCAGTCTGAAAGCTAAGGTAGATGACTGCCCGCAGATGACTACCCGCCGTGGGACAAGGAGTCGTCTATGTCTCACAGTGATACAAGTCAAGAGTAGCCGAAGCCTTGAGCGATGTACCGGTACAACGTCAAGCAATAATGCGCAGGGTTTCAACCTTGTACCGGTGAGCGCAGAGCCTCAATCAAGTATTGAAATGTCAGGTTACTGCAACCTTCGGGGCAGGACAACTCACACTATGTCTCGGGATGTCTGAGAAGTGCCAGTTGCCAGTCACAGTTGCCAGTCACTGGGATGACCACCTAGACAACCTTGACTCAAGCCCGAGTCTTCGTGTCCGTTAACACCGGACCTTCAAGTTGTTTTCTCAAGGACAACCGGGAAGTATCAAGGGCACTGCGGCACTGCCACTGCCACATTCCCTCGGAATCTGTCCTCCTTCAGTTGAAATTCAAATGTTTAAGGTAGGTAGGTACCTAGGAGTATCCAGAGCGGAATAGACACTTAAACGTCTTCCCCTAAAAGGACATCAACAAACCTGGAAAATTGTGCTCGCACCTCGACCGGCACCCGTAGTCAATTTTCAAAACTATTAGTAGTGGATAGGGGTTGACACCGGTGTTAATCCTGGGCTGAGACAAGGCAAAGTGAGTATGAAATAACCGAGAGTTAGAAGAGTAAGAGAGTAGTAGTGAAAGGTAAGGGCGGGGGAGATGGGTAAAGCTTCCTCTATAAGGGAATCAGAGTTACTAGACTTGGACTAGGTGTCACGGCGTTGGCAGTTCTGGAGGAGCGGCAAAGCGCTGGGAGTAGTAATTAACCAATTCGTAGAATCGAAGGTTAGAGAGGAAAGGTCTCGAGTCGCGAGCGCGCGCGATCGAGAGCCTTAGAGGCAGATCCTACTACCTACCCTACCTCTCTACTATCTACTATCTACTATCTAGTTTACTATCTATATTACTACAAGGTAAGGTACTATAGCCTTATAACTACCCCCCTTAAAAAGGAAGGACTCGCCCCGAGTCCGAAAAAATTTTACTCTCGGCGGGATTCGAATCCAGGTCTTACTTATTTTCTATATACTCGCCGGTACGATCTTCTTAACGGCGTTATATCTTTACGCGCTACCGGCTTATTATCGTCCTTATAAGGAGGCTCGATCCGGTCCTCCTTAACGGCCTTAATCTATAGGTTTAAGCGGAGGAAAGGTTTTAGCTTTATCGGGTTTACTATATAGAAGTCGTATAGTACGAATAACGCCTCCTTAAATAATATAACGTTATACTATTTAAGGTCCGGATTATAGTCCTTTTAGTCGGCTTAGTACTAGAGTTTACCGTAAAGGAGCTAAGATATAAGGATCTTATCGACTTCCTATTACTTTTAACCGTTGCCGGCGATATTTTCGGCCTCCGGTTAGTTAGCGGCCTAACCGGGGACGGGGTTATCCGGAAACTTCTTTAGTTTATCGGCGTAGAATAAGTTAAAGCCGGTTTACGAAAGGGGTATATTTAACTTAAAGGTATCCTCTTATCGTTCGGTAATAAGGTAGTATTACTTTATTAAAAGGAAGTTTAGTTTATCGTTAGGCTTATTAGTTATAGTACCGGAAGTTTTAACGATAAAGACTTTATCCCTAATATTAAAGTCGAGCTTTTTACGATAGGCGTTAACGGAGGCTTTATACTATTATTAAGCTTTAACGATAGTATTCTTTATATAGTTGATAAATCTCTTAAGAGTTTAGGCGATTTCCTAGGCCTTACCTTGGTTAAAGCGCTTTTTCGGGTAGTAGGTTATAGAGCTTTATAGTTTTACTTTCCTAGTCGAACTATAATAGTATTAGGAACTTAAACGTTACCTCGTATAAGGAGACCCTTATACTTATATTAATAATACCTATCGTTACTATAATTACCTTTATATCGGTAACTATTACTATCGATAGAGTAGTAGTTATCTCCTCCCCCCCGTAAGGCTTAAAGATATAAAGGGTATACTAAGTATCTTTCCTTTCTTACTATATCTTTAAGTCTTCGGCTTTCCTTAAAAGGGTATCTATAACGGCGTTCTCGCTACCCGGGCGATACGTAATTGTAAAGTTATATTATACTAGGAGTTCTACTTAGCCGGCTTATTAGAGATTAAGTAACCTTTTCGTACTAAAGTATTTTAGGGCTTAGTAATCCGTTACGACGTTAAATAGGTTTTATAAACCTATAAGCTTTACTCGCTAATATATTAAAGAGTATACGACGGTTATAAGCTCCTTATCGTAAATCCCGTAGTTATACTTAACGCCCTATATAATCTCCGAGAAAAACTCTATAAGGTACTAATCTCCGTTACTTTACTAGACGAGTACTCCGGCTATTACTTTATCCGAAACGTCTATCTTTACGCGTATTAGGAGGTCGTAGTCGAAGTAAGCTAGTATAAGAGTTAAGATAAGTTTATTCTTTAACTTATCGAATACTTCTTAATAAGCCCTTATCTACATAAAAGCTTCTCTCTTCTTTATTAAATTAGTTAAGGGACGGGCTACGCGCCTATACTTACGGATAAATCGTTTATAGAAGTTATAAAAGCTTAAGAAGGCTTATACTCCCTTAAAGTTCCGTAGTATTCCCTATTCCCGTATAGCTTTAACCTTTTACGGATCTACGGCTATATTATCGGTACCGATAATAAACCCTAAGTATTTTATCTTTTCTATATAAAACTTATACTTTTTTAAGTCGACCTATAAACTGGCTTCTTAAAGCCGGTCGAGGATCTTCTTAATATACTCCTCGTACTCGAGTTCGTTATCTAAGTAAATTAAAATATCGTTAATATAAGCGTTAATAAAGTCGTCGATATAATTAAAGAGGGTATTATTTATAAAGCGTTAAAAGGTAGTTAGTCCGTTAATTAAACTAAAGGGTATTACCTTATACTTATATACGCCGTATTTTATTTTAAACGTTATTAACGTCTTACTATCGGCTATTATCTAGATCTTATAAAAAGCTTATCTAATATCGATCTTCGTAAAGATCTTAACCTTTAAGATTCTAGCTAATATCTTATCGATAAAGGGGAGGGGATAACGGTTTTTCTTAGATATCGAGTTTAGCTTTTTATAATTTATATAAAAGCGAAGGCCGTTATCGGCTTTCCTTATAAATAGGATCGAGGCCGCTTATAGTAACGAGTTAAACTTAATAAACCCCTTCTCTAGGTTTTCTATAATATACTTCTTATAGGCTTTTATCTCTTCGAGAGTTATCTTTCTTAAAGGGCTATAACCTAGGTCTTCCGGCCTTTCTTTATTAAGGAGATCGATCTTATAGTTATATACCCTCCTTTCCGTAAGGCTATTAAATATTATCTTACTAAATACGTTAAGGTAGTCGTAATAGTAAGTCGGTACCTTATATATTACTTTATTTTATAAGTTAGGGTTATCCTTAGAAAGACTTTATATTCGGTACTTTTTCTTTAGTATAAAGTAATTAATCTCGTTTAAGTTAGTAATAAAGATATCTCCGGCCTTATTCGAGATATAAAGAAATAAAATAACGCTTAGGATTACTATATTCGGAAGCCTATACTTATATTATCTAATAGTATTCCGTTATAGCTTATAAGGATTATAGGTATCGTTAAGCTACTCCTTTTTAAGTTATTTTAATCTTTTCGGGGCTTCCGCCGGTAGTAGGGGTAGTAAGGGAATATTATATAAAGACCTTTCTAATTTAACTAATCCTAGGTAATCCCTATCTACGTATTCTCTCGGCGTTAGGATTTCTACCGTTAACGCCTTTATACCCTTCGTCGTCTTTAACGTTAAAGTAACCTTCTTTAATTCTTTAATCCTAGTCCTAACGAAGTTAAAAAGCTTCGCCTCCTCCTCCGTTAGCTATAATTCTAAGAAGATAAGAAGGTACCTACTATTATCCGTTATAATCTTACGTTTAGTAAATTATTTATCGCCTATAATAATATCGTATACTATATTAATAACGAAGAAGATCTTATCCCTAAAGGTCTTATCTTAAATCTTTAAGGTTCCCTTTAGTACTATATCTATCGTCTTACGGCTTTCTTTATCATAGCTTCCGACTTTTATACTAGGAAAATAAAGGACTAGGAGGTTTAGTTCCTTAGTAAGGCGGTCGGTAAAAGCTTTATTTACGAAGATATATTTATTTACTCCGGTATCGATTAAGGTATTATATATAGTAGTAGAATTACTATTATTAACTAAGGTACTATTAAAAAGGAAAGGGGACCTTTTAAGATACTACTTTATATATTCCCTATCTATAAACTTTACGCTTACGACTTCTATCGATATCTTCTCTAGGAGGGAGACTTTATTCCCTAAAGTACTTAGTTTTCTAACTTAGTAGTCGTAGCCTACTACTTATATAAATAATTAATTATAACGTTAATATAAGTAGTATTATCCTTTTATTCGCTCTTTTCGTAATCCTTAGTATAGTACTTCTTCTTTTAGTAAAGGAAGTACTTACCTTCGGCCTAAAGCTTAATAACTTCTTCGGCCGTAAGCCTAGTAAAGTTAGATAACGTAAGCGCCGTCTTTAAGGATCCGGATTTAATATAGCCTTTACCGCTATAAAGGTTATCGCGTTTCTTCTTAAAGTTATCCTTATAAGCGTCCTTAGCTTAAGCTTAATTACCGATAATCTTAATAATAAGTCTAGTAAAGTCCTTAAAGGATATAGACGGGTCGATATAGTCGCGAGTTAATACTATCTATAAGGATTTATAAAGGCGATTATTAAACTCCTTCTTTTATAAGGCCTTATCGTAGCGGATTTCTTTAGCTAGTTATATAAACTTATTCTTAAAAGAGCGGATATCGTCGCCTAAGTAGAACTCGAGATTATTAAACTTTTTAAGCGAATTCTCTTTAATATTCTCGTCGTAATACTTATCCTATAGATAATATAAAAAGTTAATAGACGTCTTAATCTAATTAGGGTAAAAGCTTTAGAGGTAAGACTATAGGTTAACGGTAATATAACCTTTAAGATAACCCTCGATATAAGTTATATAAAGCTAGTTAGTCGGGAAGTAGTTTACGTTACCCTTTAACTTATTCTTAATATTCTAGTATTAAGTCTTAAAAGTAATAGTATCCTTATCCTTATCGTTATAAAAGATAAGGACGTTAGCTAGCTTCGTAATATAGGTACTTCTAATAAATACGATTAAGTATATCGTTAAGTCCAGGGTAACTTTACGGTATTATCTCTATATAGCTAGGTTTACGGCGAACTTATAAAGGTCTACGATCTCTTTATCCTTATTCGTAATCTTATCTCTAGCCTTTACTAAGGCGTCGAGCGCCTTTTATAAAGCGTTAGGGTCGGAGTCGTTATCGGAATCCGAACTAAAGTTTAAGCTATTATTAAAGCTACTAAAGCTATTATTAGAGTTATCGGAGTTATCGTCGGTAATAGCTATAGTCGACGAAGTATACTTATTACACTTCTTATTACCGGTTATATTCTTCTTTATATTAGCTTTAACCTTATCGACTATAATACTAAAATATACTACTTAACTATCGAAGTAGTTATAAAAGATAACTAGTTTCTAGCTAATATTACTTAATTCGTCGACCTATTTAAAGATAACTAAAAGTATTATCGAACGGATATATAACTCGTTAAAGATAATATATATCTTATTATCGTCGTCGAAAAACTTCGTAAAGGTCTTATACTCGAGGAGCTTATCCTAATCTAAGTACTCCTTACCTTTATTAGTTAGTAACTTAAAGGGGAACGAGTCGCTATCCCTTTTAATATAATAAGTAACGAAGTTAACGACTCGCTATTAAAGATTATCGATTAAAGTACTATAATCGACCGTATATTAAAGTTTATCCGTCTAGATATCGTATTACTTTTTATAATCCTCGAGGGTATATACCTTAAAGAAGTTAATCTAATCGTCGTCGTTATCGGCGCTTAAGGTATAAGTACTATTATTATCGTTCGGTCTTCCGAAGGCCGGGCTTAAGGTAAAGCGGTAATGTAACGAGGAAGTTTTATTATTAACGGCCTTCGGTACTAATAGGATATTAGTAAAGTTAAAATAAACTATCTTCTTAAGCTAAGGGCCCTAGTTATTAATAAAGTAAGTTATAACGATTAATTTACTTATCGGTTAGGGAAGGTTCGTATTATCTTAGCCCTATAGGGTCGGTAGGGGAGGGGGCGTCGTACTTAGTAATACGAGAATTAATTCGGTTAGTAAGATATTATTACCTTCTTAGGTAGGGTTTGTCGAACCTTTAATTGTTACGGCGTTAGTAGTTCTGGAGGAGCGGTAAAGCGCTAGGAGTAGTAATCAACTAATTCGTAGAATCGAAGGTTGGAGAGGAAAGGTCTCGAGTCGCGAGCGCGCGCGATCGAGAGCCTTGGAGGCAGATCCTGCTACCTGCCCTACCTCTCCACTATCTGCTATCTGCTATCTGGTCTGCTATCTGTGTTACCACGAGGTGGGGTGCCACGGCCTCGTGACTCTAGGTAGATCATGACTTGACTCAACCTCAATTACCCCCCCAATTCTCTTATAATTCGTGCTAGTCTCCCCAGCCTCCATGGCGACTCGATAGACTCAACAACTACCCCCATTTTCCTTCCCCAACACAATAGCACCCAGGCAATATCCAAGATCTCATATCCAAAACCCATCACGCAGCGCTCATGCATCGCTCGACCCAAACACCAAACACCAAGCAGCAACAGACAGACCTCACTTCTCCTCACTCCCCTCCGCCGCCGCACCAGCCGTCGGCGGCTGCGACGGGGGCTGCGCAATCACCGCCTCCCACATCTGCGCACTCCTCAACAAGTCCTTCCCACACCTCCTCTGCATACTCGTCATCTTATCCACAATATGTCCCGTCGCCACCGCCGTCGGCCCCCAAACACTAACCGCGATCCCCGCCGCCCTCTCCAACCACACCAAGCACCCATCCACGTCCCCCCTGCGCTGATGAATCTCGGCAATATCCTCCATCGTATGCGCCGCGATCCCATCCTGGTAGAACCCCGCCCCCTCCTCGGCCGGCCGGGTCACCACCGCCATGCAGTGCTCCATCGCGACATCATACCGGTCCGCCACCATGTAAAAGTGCGCCAGCTCGTTCTGCACCGTCCGCGCCTGGTCCGAGTGCGGCCCAAACACGGTGCGGCACGACTTGAGCAGCTCCAGCACAATGTCCATGGCCGCCTCGAACTCGCCGTTGCGCCGGAGCAGCGTCGCTAGCGAGTCCAGTAGCTTGAACGACACGGCGCGCGACCGCCCCAGCCGGTTGCTAAAGATGTCGAGCATGCACTGCAGCCCGCGCCGCGACACCTCCTGCTGCGAGTTGTCGTCGTCGTCGTTGCGGAGGAGCTCCTGGCAGATGACCGTCACAGGGTGCGTGGGCGATAGCGTGTCGCGCGCCTCGCTGGCAAGGAACTGCAGGAGGATGGGGCGGAGCTCGGGCCGCGCGCTGGTGTTGGCCGGCGAGAGCACGGCGAAGACGTTGCGGAGGAAGTCAAACGGCTGCGAGGTCATGGCGGCCGAGGCGGAGCGGCCCGCCTCCGCAAAGGCGGGCCACGCGCGCCGGTCGGGGCGCTGCTCGAGGTCTTCCATGGACCCGGCAGAGATCTTGACCATGTAGAGGCCGTTCTTGATGGTATCCCAGTACCGGTTGGAGGACTCGGACGGCCGCGAGATGTAGTCGTCGGGCAGGACGCCCGGCGGGACGTTCTCGAACTGCCAGTCGTAAAAGTTGCGTAGGCTCTGGCTGATGACGGCAATGGAGTGCGACCTAGGATCGCTGGGTATTGGCGGGGGGAGGACCCGGGACAGGGCTCGGATCTGGGCCTCAAAGGTGGTGATGTTGGGCAGCGGGGAGGCCGGGGGCGACTGGGACGTGACCTGGAGTGGGCTCGACGGTGTCTCCTCCGTGGTAGATGACGGGGTCGGATAGCCCATATCGGACGGCGACGACATGGCATGAGGCGACGAGGCCTCGCTGGTTGCCACTGGATAGCGTGGCCCCGGGCGGGTCGGGTCCTCGACCATGTCAGCTATGCCGAGGACTCTCCGGCCGGACTCGGAGGGCGGGGCAGGGTGGGAGGCCGACCCGACGGCGATGGGGTGGTAAGTTGGGGCTTCGGGCGAGGCCCGTCCCATGCCTTCCGGAATGGCCTGGGCGGCGCGGATGGACTTGCGCAGGTCCTCCTGGCTGATGCTGTCCCTGTCGATGAGCGGCGACGTGGCGGCCGAACGGGCACGAGCGCCGGCGGCCCGGCGGACGGAGCGGTCCTTCTCATCGCTGTTGACGTTCTTGAAGACATTCCATTCCCGGAACCTCTTGTCATACATGCGCTTGCTGTGCAGCGAGTCAGTCGTCGTGATCAAAGTCATGGTCAAGGTGATGGGGGTGACGGCGGGATGGGTTCAAGTTGCTTCCAGACCGAACTGCGGCGACGGAGACGGAGAGACGGTGAACAACAGCGGGGAGAGGGAGGTGGTTTTGTCTCGAGTGCCACTGGCAGGTCAAGGGTTGGGAAAGACATTTCGGTCCGAGCACTTATAGTGACGGCCAGGATGGATCATGGGATGCAAGGACCTCGCAGGTTGGAGACATGGTGGGAGGAAAAGGGCAGCCGCAGATGGGATGCAGATGCACCCGGCATGGCATGTCTGGCTCTGGCCCAACGGGGGTACGAGAGGACGAGACGAAAAGGAAGAAGTCGGCACCGGCGCTTGCGGTGTCCGGTCGGACAGCAGCGGGCGTGGAGCAGAGGGCAGATGAGTGCGCACAGTACAGTAGGTACATACCTTGCCGAGAAGTTGTGGTGTTTCCTCATGAGGTCGCTTACTTTCTTGAGGGGGAACTGGCGGTAGAGGTCGATGATGGTGTCGCGATGGGCGGCCCATTCCTTTGGCGACGGGCCCTGCAGCGTGCGGGACTCGGACTTCCGGTCTGGGCTAGCACTGCGCTGGTCCCAGGGCGAGCGAGGGTGCGAGAGCGAGTGCGGCGACGGCGAGAGGCCCATCGGCGCCGACATGATCATGGGCGCTGCCGAGGAAGCTGAAGAGGGCGATGGTGACGACGGTGCTGCACGGTTCTGATTCTGATTCTCGGGCCACGGCACTCTGGCCGCGGTGCCGCCGCTGGCCAGCAGGGACGGCAGCCTCAAGCCGGGCACGACAGGCGGAGTCTCGGTCATCCAGAGCCTAAAGGGGAGTGCCCTGGCGTGGCGATGGCTGGGATGGGGGATGGGGGATGGGGGATGGAGAGAGATGGATGTCTTGACCGACGTCGGTGATGGATGGCTGATGACCTGCTGGGGACCCGACTGGATGACTGTGACTGAGGGGGATGGATGGAATGGAGCGAGCTTGGGGAAGAGGAGGACGGGAGGGGACGGGACTCGGGAGTCGGGACGGAACCGACCTGCCCTGATCCTGATCCCAAACCCAAACCCAAGCCTGGATCCTGGCGACGGGATCCGATGGCGGGCCCCGCGGTTGATGGCCTGCTGCTGGAGATGAGACCGGGGGACGAGTGACGAGGGGGACGAGGGGACTCGGTCACTGGTCGACGACGCCGTCGGAGGGATGCAGGTCCAAAAGGGAAAAGACAAATGGCAGAGGAGGGACTCGAAACAGCCAAAAAAAAAGAACAGCGACCGGCGCGTAGGGGGGCGTGCCAGAGTCTCGCCAAAGCCTTATAATAATACTGGGAAATCAGGCAAGGAGGAGGGAGAGGGAGAGGGTGATGGCGGGCGGGAGATGATGCTGACGGACAGATTGGGCCATTGTGAATTTCAACGCATGGATTGGAACTTTGATGCGAGCTTGCGAGAATGTGCGATTGCAGTGAGTCCCTCGAGCGTGCGTCCCTCCCGCTCCCGTCCATCGTCCAGTGTCCGCGTCCCCTGGAGGCCCCAGGGGCGCGGGAGCCTGGAGTGAGGTGGCTTCTGGAATTTGTTCAGCGCAGCGCGCTGCCGCGGCTGCCTCAGGCCTGTGACTCGACCCTGTGCGACATCGAGAGCGACGGGAGTGCAGGTGCTGAAGAGTGAAGAGTCAAGAGTGGACGCACGCCGAGCCCGAGGGACCGAGCTTCCCTGGGAAAGTCGACTCGACGGGAGAGCGAGGAAGGAAGAACCGTGCATGAAAGTGGTGCTGACATGTTGTGGGGCCTTTTGATTTTCCGCTGGGCGCTGGCATTTTGCCGACGGCTGCCTGCCATCTGAGGACCCGTTTCCCCATTGGCTGCGGCAACGATCCCCGCCCAGCGACCCGCTTTGCCGCCGCGCGCGACCTGCCCGGCCGCCGTTGAAGGGTCGCGGTAGCCGCCGCCATCGGCTGCGCCGACCACAGACGCCACACCAACACCCGTCGCCGTGTCCGATAAGATTTCGAGAAGCAGCCAATGCCCAACCCGCAACATCGCACTGCCGAATCCTTCCTGTTTTCTCCCCAACAAGAGACAGACGCACAGAAAGCCCACAGTAGCGCGCATTGATGATCGATTGAACCACGACGGCGACGACGAGAAGACGACGACGATGAGAAGGAATCGTGAGATCGGCCGTTGAAACAGGGGGAAACCAGCGCGAGAAACCAAAAGAGGAAAGGGAAATCTGACATGATATTTCCAGTGCCCACCATCTTCTTCCTCCGGACAACCCTCAAACTTCACCAAAAAAAACCCAACATTCCCCGAGTCCCCCCTCTCAGCCAGCGACATCCCACTCTACCCCCAACGCCTCCCCGGTCGGACAATCCTCCCTCCCCACCCTCCACCACCACGTCACTCGTCCGCGCGCCCACCAGCAGCAGTAGCGGCGACCACGCACGACATAACAACCGATGGGCACTGGGAGCACCGACCGTCAGCAGCGCACCCCTCCCGCCCGACGCCCGCCCCTCTGCCCGCTTTGCCCTCCGCCATTTGCAGGAAACCGAGATCCGGTACTCCCCCACCCCAGCGGGTCCGTACTGTGGAAGGACTTTGCAGAGACGCGGCGCCGGCGGGACTCGGGAGGGGGCATGGGGCATGGGAGCAGGGAGATCGTCGAAGGGCCTTTTTTTCCCTGCAAGGTTCTTTTTTCTTGTCCGCCTTCCGGTCCCGGCCCGCACAACATCTGCGAGACGCACTGTGTACTGCTGTGTACCGTTTCGTCTCACTTTTTCTGGACAATTCAACCCCGGCTAGTGCCAAGGCACTATCTGCAGCCAAAGCCTTGGCCACCCAATCCGACAAGCCCCTTTTATCCACAACACTCTTGGCGCCCCTTTTGACTATTCGGACTATTTAAAGTGCCCATACCACCATCACGAACAGCCATCTCTGCTTTTTCTATTGGCCGTGGAGGCTTTAGCCTATGGCCAGGGCCCTGGATAGCTTCTTTTTTCAATAGGCAAGCGGTAAGGCTTTGTTTTTTCAAAGATATGGGGACCTTAGGGGAGCTTAGGGGTCGAAAAGGATCTATATCCGCGACGTGACTGTCTGCGGAGCTGGATACGCGTGTCGAGGATATCTAAGTCTCCTCCATTATCACGGGCATTACCAACACTCTCTAATGTGCTTTTGTATGGGATTTTGCCTGTAGAAAACATGGTCCGCGCCGCCCCCTACCTACTACCGGCTACGCTACGGCCCTATCGTGTCCCTTTCGCCGAGATTAGCCCTAACTAGTTCTACGGTACGGCGAGTACTGCCGATAGCTTATTTTCGACCTCCTTTTCCGACCTCCTATACTCCGACGACCTCCCCGACTTTAGCGCCATCCATACTAACTTAACGCCGTACCTACAGATTACGCTAAATACCTCCTTTTCGACCTCCTTTTCAAAGCTCCTATACTCCGACGGGGTGCCGGACTTTAAGGCTATCCCTATCCACGAAGACTCTCCGAACAACGACCTCCCCCGTACTAAACCCCGTGCCGAACCCCGTACCGAAGATCCCCCCTCCGTACCGGCGACCTTAATCCTATACGCGATCCCCCTATCTATTCGGAAGAAGTTTGGCCAGCCCCCGACCGTCCTCGGTAAACGCTACCTACTAGAGGAGTATACGCCGCCGCTAACGAAGAAAGCCGCCTACTATTACCGGAGTAGGGACTTTAAACTATAGGTAATCGATTATCTTACCTATAGCTCTAACCCTAGGCCTAAGAAAAGCGGGCGCCCCCGTACCCTAGAGTAGAAAACTAAGGCTATTTTCGACTACCCTGTTATATATAAGCCTGGCTACGGACCCTTAATATATAGGGAGGCGGCTAAGTACTTTGCTACTACTTACTCGAACGTCGGTAACTAGTAGGAGGGGCGAAAAGCTATCGTAATAGGGAAGGACCCTATCTTTAAGCCCCGCTGGCGTAAGCTAGAGTAAGAGCTGTATATAGCCTTTACTGGTAAACGAAGCCGTAACGAGCCTATACGTATTAGTTAGTTCCGTTTAAAGGCTAAGCTACTATTCCATACCTTATATCCCCTCGAGGCCGAGAAGGCCCCCTTTCGATTCTTATAAGGCTGGTTTAGGCGCTTCCTTTTCCGTTATAACCTCTCGTACCGTACTATTACTAGAGTTACCAGTAAAACCCTTAACGAGTATCTTAAGTATACCTATTAGTTACTAAAGTTCTTAAGGAAGTATGCCTATCGTAAATATGATAAGGATATCGCTAAGGGGATCCCCTTTAAGCTCGCTGGATTCGCTAGGGGTTATATTATTAACTTTAATAAGACTTTTATTCCATTTATCTTTATAAATGGTAAATCGTACGAGGTTAAGGGGACTAAAATAGTTACGGCGAGGGTCGATAGAACCGTTTAGGTTAACCGTTAAGTAACGGTAGTAATATACCTTACCGGCGATAGTAAGATTCTGTAGTTAACGGTTATCTTTAAGGCTACGGCGAATGATAAGAAACGGCGGATTAAGAAGGGTAAGTTTTAACCTCCTTTTTTACTATCTTTAGCGTCGTCTTTTCTCTCCGACTCGCGCCGGCTCGCTTCTACGGTAACGGTCCGCGCCTATAGAAGTTATACCGCGTACTAAGCCCCCTACCCCCCCCCCTTCCTCGGTACGTTTTCTAACCCTTTATTAGTAGAGGAACTCGACTAGTACTACCTTAACGTTACGGTTAAATTTAACGACTACGTTTAGAATAACGAGTAGTTATTAAAGGAGTGGATAGACGAAGAGTTAAAGCCCTATATTAGGGAATACCTTAGGGATAAGGCTCTCGTTATAATAGATACTACGTCTTTCCATCTTACGGATAAGGTTACTAAAGCCTTTAAGGGGGCCGGTATATAAAGGGCAATTATACCGGCTAGGCTGACCTCGGTCTATTAACCGTGTAATACCTACTTTAATAAGGCCTTTAAGATCCTCCTCCTCGAAGAATATAAGGCCTACTATAATAAGGTAGCTAGGGGGGATCCTAACGTAATATACGAGTAGGATCCCTCGCGGAAGAGGATTATAACTACCTATCTCGTTACTCGTACGATCGAGTAGCTTAACGCCGAGAAGCCGGACCTCGTAGCTAAGTCTTTCCTCGACTACGGTCTTATAGTTACTAAAGACGGTAGCGAAGACTACCTTATTAAAATTAAAGACGCCCCCCCCGGCTTCTTTACCTTTAAGGGCTGGTAAACGGCTACCGCTAGCGTTACGGCCCCTAAAGTTAACTAAGCCCTGGAATAGAAGATCGTAAAGGTAGAGAAGCCGCTAGATAGGTTACTCGTGACGGAGCTAAAGGAGTTATACAAGTATCTCGGTATTAAGTACAGTAAGTTAGGGAGGAAGGTTAAATATATTACAGCTATCTAAGAGGCGGAGGAGCGGCGATCCTACTATCGGTCGAATAATAACGACGAGGTAGTTAAGGGCGGGGGGGATAAGGTGGTTGGATAGTATATATAATAAGTGGCGATAGCCTTACGCTATTACCTTATTACCTCTAACCTAGTATCCTACTATTACCAGCGTTTTCCATACCTTTAAATCTTGTACATAACCTTGTATCCCTAACTAACGGTAGCTTCTATAGCGGGCCGACTGTACTTTTTAACCTAGCTAAAATGGGTGCCGTTACGAGTAAGCGAAAGCCCTAGGGTAATACCTGGTAATAAGGAGGTACGGGGCTGTATGTGATATTCTTCGTCGAGGGTAAATTGGGCTGCGTTATCGAAATCGTGGGTTACATCTGCGAGGGGGGGGTGGTTAGTTTTGTTGTTATTAGTCAGGGGTAAAAGGGGGTGGAGGTATACTTACAGACTACATCGATAAATCCGACTTTAACTATACGTATGGCCATCTTAGGGTGTTTTTTTAGACTATTACGGCATCACAAGGTGGAAAGGGGCAGATGGCAGATTGAAAAAGAGGTGCAAAAAAGGTGTAAATGTTGGTTGTCGAGAGGGGAAGACAGGCGGCAGAATTCCATCGCCCTGGGGCCAAGATTAAGTCAGTTCCAGCCAACCAGAGGACCTGAATTCTGTGTGAGTGGGTCCAAATAGGACCCAGATGGTCTGTGTGATGGTGTGGATAAAAGGGGGCTGTCCAATTCGTTGTCCAAAGTCTTGGCCTACAGTAGGGCGACTTGGCCTGGCAGGGTTGAATTGTCCAGAATACGTGAGACGAAACGGTAGTAGAAAATGACGGGTGCCGGCTGGTCGTTGCAGTGACGCCGTGCTGTGTGCGTTCTCGCCTGTTCATCGTTCACCCGGCGTCGTTGACGAGTGACGATGGGTGAGGTGCATCGGCGGTGGCTGTCTGCCCTCCCACACCCTTCTTCGTTTCTTCTCGGGGATGCCGCCACCGTCTGCGACGGGCATATATCCCGCGCCCCCGACACGTGAGTGTATGCAGCCAGCGTGCGACGGCAAGTGTGAAAATCTCCCGGCCAATTGGCCGGGTGTCTTCTTTCCGCTCTCAGTCAAGGAGGTCCTTGCCGTCACGGTGGTTCTTGACGGCGTCAAACACGGCCGTGGCCAGTGCTAATGGTCTGCAGACATGTCAGTCGGGTCTTCCGCGAGGTGACATGCATGGCGACGGTCCAGTCGGGCTCGTGCTGCCAGCATGTCTGGTGGGAAGGAGAGAGACGTACGCTTGAAGAGCGATACACACCAGCGGCGTGATCAGCGACTTGGAGTCGGATATCCTGACTCCCATGGCGGCCGCGAGACTCACGCCGGCGACGGCCAGTATCAGATTCGCCGCGCAGCCAAAGAAGGTGATGATCTGCTTGCGCCAGTGCTGCTCGCCCTCGGTCAACCTGGGCTTGCTCGTCTCGGCGCCGAGGAGGACGACAAAGAGACCGATGTTGAGAACGAGACCGAGACCGCCCTGTGTGAGTGTTAGCCACCTGCACTCGAGTGGTCATGTCGAAGAAGGGATGATATGGGAAAGCAAGGAAGAAGAGAGCAACTCACAAGTGCCATGGCGCTCATGGGGAGCGTCTGCAGAGCAGCTGCGTCAAGGGCTTCTGGTGTCGCATACTGCCAGTTCCGCGCAACCACGAGCCCATGACCATGGTTGCAGGGGGTGGCGCGACCCATCTCGAAGCCCGCCATGTCGGCCCAGCCAAGGGTGCGCCTGTCCTTGGAGGCGTTATATACGTACGCAATGGACGCGCCGGCGACGAGGCCGAGGTGGCCGAGGATGCAGAGCACATGGGTCAGCTTCCACGACCAGTTGTTGGTTCTATACATGTTGGCGGCGGGATCGGTGTCGCTGGGGGATGACTCGGATGTCAGATATTCGAGCGAGGTTGGGTCCGAAGGATGGGATGGGATGAGACGATATGATTATTCTGACGACGGCGAGAGGCGGGTCAGTTGGGGGTGATGTTGGGATCTGATGTATATGCCGGGGTAGAGAAGATGATGGGGTCGCAAACATGGCAACCGCCAGGACATGGGGATATTTGAAGCAGATATCCTCACTTTGACCGTCAGGCACGTACGAGTCCTCGGCCTGGCAACCTTGACTCTACCTATCGTCTTCTAGGCCAGCAACAGGAACCGGTTCGACAGATCGGTAGGAGGGCGGGAGAGCGGCCGGGCTAGTGGGTCAACATCGTGACTAGCGCTCCAGGCTGCCACTTTATCCCCAGGCGTAGTCACGGCCGTTGGACCCCATCTGCGATACAGCAGCCTCACTCGTCTAACCGTGCCTCATTCTTGAGCGTGCTGCGGCTGCTGGGTCTCGAACGTTGCGTCAACATACCCAGCCACGGTTTCCCCGGGTTCTCTCTCGCCGGGTCGCTGGAGTGCGTGCCTCCTCGTCACCCCGCGGGCCCGCCGGCAGGAAATCCTCCCGCCCTTGCGAAGATGGGATGGGGGTATAGAGTGGCACAGAAGGCGTAAGACGGCAGTGACGCCAGTGGTATATTCTGGAACTCGTTGTTTTGGAACTTGAGCCTCCTCCAGCCCCCCCCGGGTCCTGCGCAGCCCTACGCATATTTCGGCCTTGGTTGCATCCAGGGTTGCCTATACACCAGATTGTAGGTTGCCGGACCTTGGTCCCAGTGACGGGCTGGTGAATGCCGGAGTGTGGCGGGTGGAAAGGTGTGAATCTGTGTGATGCCGGAAGCCGATTCGCCTGGTGGTGAGGGTGGAGGCGGAGAGCCAGCCCTACGGCAACTAAGCCTTCTGACGCCCTCTGCAGATTCCAAAAGCGTGCATCTGATATGCAGCCCTAACGGAAAAGGAAAGGGACTGGGTAAATATGGAATTCTGACATCCCAAACCGAGGACTACGAGAAGCCCGATCCTGGTTTCTGGTTCTGTAGAAGCGCCGGGTGTTGGTATTCTGGTCGAGCAGCATCATCATGCTGGTCTGTTGCTGACAACATGGATGACGTCCCCTCTGCAATGGCACATGGCGAAGCCATGGCCACGACGACGGCGCCTTTTTTGGCCTTGCAGACTGCCGAGGGTGGTGCGCCTGGGAAATATGCGGTCCTGGCCTGGGTGACCCAACCACGTGGGACGCTGAACGCCTGAAACAGACGCCTGGATTGGGTTGTTGTCGATGCCAGGAGTCCAGGACGCTCAAGCCAAGCTCAACACGGAGTGTCGTGCCGCATCTGCCTTCCCGAAGGCTCACCCCGAGTCACCCACCGCGCCCTGCGCCGCCGTCGCTTGTAACCGGAAGATAGCGATGACTCGCGTGGAAAGACGGGGAAAGGGGGGACTGGCCGGCAGATTTGCCGCACGGGACTTGGATTGTTGTGTCATCGGTCCTGCCCGGGTCTTTTGGACACCGAGGAAGAGGGTGGGTGAGACGAGCATCGCCTGTGGCCCCAGCCCTCTGTTTCCAAGATTCGCATTTGGTAGGGATGACAAACGAGGTGGGCGTCTAATTCAGGTGATCGAGGTCTGGCCTGGTGGTGAGTGTCGTCCGGACACATTGGGCCGCCGTGGTCGCGAATGGGGTGGAAGATGGAAGAGAGGTGGAAGAGGGTGATGACTGATGACTGCAGGGCGCCGAATTGAGCCCCCGCCCTCCTCCCCCAAAAGACGAACCCCAAGGTTTGGAACGTGGCTGCAGTCAGGCACCCGATGTCGACCAGGAGTCAGGACGTCCATTGCCTGTCGTTGGTGATACCCACCGTGGTGGTGAAGGGGGCATGCCATTGCCGAGGAGCAGCTCCGTTAGCCTCGATCGCCATCTCGACTCGATCTCGACTCGAGACTGGTCGGAAGGCATTCCGCTCGTAAGACCTAGGGCGGGACGAAACGCAGGTTCCCGTCGACAGTCCAGTCGTCAAACAGCCAGATGTGAAAGCGACAAGCCCCAAACGGCTAACGGAGAAGGGAATGGCTTCCAGGCTGGAAATGCGATGTTGACGTTGGAGAATGGCAGGTAATTTCTCGGCCGAGAGGTTTTCCGCGTATCAGCTCGGGGATACGATTCAGAAGGGCAAGGCAACTTCAGGCAGGCAACCTTGGAAGGTGTTGCTGCTGAGGTATGGCGCTGGCGCTTGTCGTCTTGGTCGTATCCGCCTTCTGGGGCATGACATTGTTGGCCGACTTGGGTTACAACTTGCGTTTGGGTACCGAGGTGCCCTAATTTTGGTGCGATGCCACGAATTAGGGGACAGACATGGCACGGCGCCTTTCATGTTTTGGACCCCACCTCGGGAGTATGGACCTTGTGAGTTCTTGACCTTCTCCCTCTCTCCCGCTCTCCCGACATGTGGATGGAAAGAATGACGACGGCAGCCTGCGGCACCCGTATTCGGCCTTGGGATTCAAGTGTTTTGTCACACCAAAATACCAGGACTTTGGCGATGATGAATCATGAATGGGGCTCTGCTGTGTCCACTGCGTAGCCCTACAAGGCAAACACGGCCTGGAAGATGGGGATTTTGGGGGGGTTGGAGGGGCAGCCAAGCCCGCTGCAAGGTGCTAAAAAGGCGAGGTGCTGGAACCCCGCATCCGCCAGCCTCTAACTGAAGCCAATCAGCGCTGCAATGCCCGTCTACAGCACCAATTTCCAATGCATTCACCCACGCAAATTCTCAATCGATTCCATCCACGAGTCCACTTCCATCCTCCCGTCGTCCCATCAATCGAGGCCTCAATGCGTCATCACCCCCCAGACTCTGTTATTCCAAACCGAAGCATGCAGGACTGATCCCTTTGATCCACTGCTTGCCTGCTATCCCCTCGGCCCAATGTCCGCCTCGGGCCGTCGATACCCACCATGACGGACGCGAAACAGCAGCCATCACCAAATCACGGTCCAAAGCTTGATGCTCCTCGGTCTCCCCCATGACAGACAACTTCCGCTCCCTGCCACCGGGCAGGCAGGTGCCTAGCACTGGGACGGAGACGGCCGCTCAATTGACGGCCCCGGCCTGTCTTGTCTGTCTAGCACAGGGCGCTGGCCAGCAGTTGGCAACCCTTGGGGGCGGTGTCGTCCGGTTTAGGTGTATCTGAACCTCTTCTGTGGAGCCGGACCAAACACACTCCTACGCTGTCCAGCCACCACCATCTGTGTCCAAGACGATACATGTACAGCCCGCCCCATGGGCAAGCAAGAAACCAGATTCGCGCTGACGTGATGTTGGGCGGGCGATACATACATACAAGGTGTGCGCGTCAACTCTGTTTTGACTCTTAGGTACTAATTAGTACTAAGTAGAGCCAGTCCGCCCTTCAGTTCGCCCAACTTTGGCACCACCTCATGTCAACTCGACTCCATCTCGCTACCTATCTTTTCCCACGGCTTCGTCACTCACCCGCGCCAGTCGATAGAGACCATGGAGTCGACAACATCAGTCTTCTGGCCCTCCTTCCTTGGTCACAACATTCTCCGCCTCGGCGGTCTCCTATCAAGCCGGACTCGCCAGACTCCCATCCTCAAGGGCGCAGAATCCCCCTACACGACCCTCATGGACTGCTCTACAAACGCCGGGGAGGACTGGTGCCGGACCAAGCCCAACGAGTATGGCCAGCTCCAGTGCCGGGGGTGCGATGTCATCTGCTCGCTCATGCGCTGGGGGGAAGTCCAGAGGAGACAGGACGCCGCCTACCAAGGCACTTCCATACCGCGCATATTCCACTCCAACTACCGCGAAATCGAGCTGTGCGCCGTAAGATCAGCATGCGATACTTGTCGCGTTATTCAGCGAGCCTTCCTACTCTCCCAGATCACCGTCGTTGGTGGTCAGAACCTCGAGGATCCTGACGAGCAATGGCCAATATCTGTGGCGCTCCGGCTCGACAACGCCGGCGACAGCCTTCTTCTCGCTATCCAGTCTACGCACGAGACGCTCGCACAAGCGGTTGTCCCCCTGGGGATAGACAAATGCCCAGCAACAACCGACCCGACCAAGGGAGAGCGTCGACTTCGGACCGACTTTCACGAGCTTCGGCAGGTCATCCGTGACTGCCACGACCACCACGAGTGCTCGTGGAAATACCGCTGGTCGGACAGGAACCCATCATGGCTTATTGAGATCCTTCCGGGAAACCACATCCGTCTGGTACCGCGGCCCTCTTCGCCTGTCGACTACGTCGTCCTGAGCTACTCTTGGGGCGACCCGACTACGATGCCCGCTTCGGAGTGGGCAAGGATCAAGGGTGCCGCCACCAAATCCAAGGATGGACTGCCAGTACTGGACCGCCTTCAACCCTTTGAGCAGTGGATCCTTCCAGAGACGATGCAAGACGCCATCGCCATCACCCACTCCCTCGGCTTCCGCTACCTGTGGATCGACAGCGTCTGCATCCCCAAGGGCACCAACTGGGACACCGAGGCGTCGCTCATGCACGAGGTCTACGGAAATGCCGCCTTCACCCTCGTCGCCTCATCCAGCACCAAGGCCACGGACCCGATGCTCCAAGACCGAATGGCATGGAAGTACCGCAACAAGGCTTGCAAGCTGCGCGGCAAGTGGCTGCACAACGATCACATCACACTAGACCACGTCCGGCTGGGCTCGCCCGTGGCCCAGCGAGGCTGGACCCTCCAGGAGGAGCGGCTTTCTCCAAGAATACTGTACTGGACAGGCCAAAGGTGGCACTGGTCGTGTCCAGAGAGTGAGATTACCGAGCTCGGCGACCTAGGGTCCGCTCCCTCGCCAGACCTTCGAGCAACACTGAGCACTCCCCAAAAGTTCCTCGATGTCTGCCGAACAGGAGACGAGCAGCAGCTCAATGATGAATGGCTGGACATTGTCGAGGCCTACAGCCGCCGGGACTTGGCACACGCAAAGGACCGATTCCTCGCCATCTCCGGTCTCGCCGTCCGCTTCTACAACGCCAAGGCGGGCGGCGGCGGTCGTTTCGCGACCGAGGCCTACCTGGCTGGCCTCTGGAGGGACAATCTAGCGAGACACTTGGCCTGGGCGGTTGACAGAGGCGCCAACGCGGACAATACCCTTCAACATATCGCGCCTTCTTGGTCATGGGCCTCCCTTCCCCTCAAGGTCCGCGCGAAAACAAAGCATGAGTTTAGACAATCCGAGCACTTCCAGTTCATCGGTTCCTGCCCGGCGCTCCCGACAACAGCCGGCGACAAAACCTCCGCCCAAGAAGTCGAAGAACAGGGAAGGGCCGTCAAGACGATCGAGGTACGAGGCCGCCTTCGACGGTTCATCTCCGAGGATGCCCAACGGGTGTGCTGGGACGACATTGAGGGAAAGCATGGCAAGCGTGCAGGATTACACTTCTCGGTGCTGCCAGGTCAATCCATCTTTGCCGTCAACGCGGAAGATGGTCGGATCGTCTCCAAGGAAGCGCACCGGGGCGAGATCGTCGGCCAGCTGGACTACGTTCCGGTCCGGCCCAAAAGCGACGAGGAGAAGAGGAATCCGGGCGCCTGCTTGCCAGACGGTGCGGAGAAGGAGCTGGTGTGTCTGGAGCTGGGCGATTCAGCCATGCTTCTTCTCCTCCGCCATTCAGACCAACCTGATGCGTATCGCCGGGTCGGTGTCTGTCTGGGGTACACAAACAGGAGGGGATTTTTCTATGGGTGTGAAACGAAAGCGGTACGGCTTTGTTGAGGAGGTTTCCGGCTGGGTGGTAATGTGTGGACGACGGGTGATGATGACGACTAATTCTGCATGAGCTGTGGGTGACATGTATTATACCCCTGAATCTAGATTTTCCATTCTACTTTGAAATTTCCCTCGTCTTGCGTGTTGTTGTGCCATGACCCTAACTGAAAGGAAAGACGCCATGGAGATGATTGTTGACGGACGAGAGAAGGGTCGAGCGCGATGATGTTGTGATCATCGCGGTGACGGACATTTGCGTCACTCTTGTGCAAGTACGACTCGGATGAGCCGTCAGTTTGGTCGCAAGTCATGGCGATACGATGGGCTCTTTCAAGGAGCGTCATTCTTGTGTATTGTGGACGCTGGTCCGAGTTATTCATGGGGGATATATGCTCGCCGTCCGGTGTGAGGAAACCAAAAATATCTCTTGATCTTTAAGCCACTAAGCTATCCGTTTCTACCCTCATCCCTATCGTCCTCAACATCAACTTCAACACCCCCACGAGTCCCATCCCCACCAAGACATCATGCCCGCCTACAAAGCAGGACAGACGGTCAAGTACAAGCCCATTGGCGGTATGGTTCCCCGTTGCTCCCGACGACATTGCTATGAAGTACTCGACTGACGGGTGGTGACACAGGTCCCGACTCCAACACCCCCGAGAGTACAGGCCGGATCAAGGATGTCTTGACTGAGCCCGGACAGCAGGCGGGACGGAATGTCAATGCCAGCGAGGACAGTCCGCGGTACGAGGTGTGTATTTTCCTATGCTCGCAGTGTGCTGTGTTGACATTTGGTCAAGATTGAGAATCTGAATACCGGCAAGACGACGACGATTTATGAGGCGAATATCATTGGGATTGAGTGAGTATCTGGGGGTGGGTTTGACATGGTATGGGGAGGGGAAAGGTGGATGGTTTGGTAGAATAAATTCAACAGCGGACATATCGGCCTGCAAGTAAGAAAACGTGCTGACTGGCGGATGGTGGTGGATTTGAAAATGTAACGATCAAAAAGAAACAGAAAAGGGCAAAAACACCAAAAGCTCTCCCCCGGCTTGCCAAGGCCGGGGGATACGAAAAGTCCAGTCGAGAGAGGGCTTTTACCTACGTTCGAACTCATAGCCACTAAGTAAGGCGTTGGCGCGGAGAGTTTGGGGCCGCATACCCCCGACCTCTATTACCACTAGGCCATGAGACCGTCGGTGTGGGAAATCCTCGAGGTGGGGGGTACTGGTGACAGGATGGGTTGGTATTGGGGGGTATATGGGGAGGGGGGATCAAACGGGATGGGGTGGTATGGGGTGCGAACAACACCCAGAAACATTTTCATATCCGTATATGAAGATGAAGCCTCTGAACATGGACGTGGGGATTCTGTACGAGTGAGACCCCGGGAAGGGGAGAATATCTCGATGGTTCTCATCACGGGGGGACATTGGTCGATCGACTCTGTTCAGGTACTAGAGTCTAGGCAAGGCATCGACGATGATCTGGACAGCACCTACTCGGCAAACGTCTCGGTGAGACGTCATTTGGCCCCCGGGTTTGTTCTTCCCCATGGGGAAGCTACAAACCGGGTCGTCTTCTTGGCCATTGCAACTGCCCAACGCTCGAGTTTCATCAAGAAATATTTTGTCTTCGTGGTTGGTGCGGCTCGACGAATTCTCTTCAAGGTTACCACACGACAACTCGGAAACAATCAAGCTCGGAAAGCTGGCCCGAAGACCTGTCTGCAGATCACATCGATGGCAGCCTCTGGAAGCGACGTCGCAGAGGGGATGAATACCGGTGCCACGTCTTCCGCAGACGCCTCCGAGCCGCCGTCGTACTCGGCCTGTCAATGTCCTTGGCCGGGGGCACGTCGATCGAGGGAAAACCTCTCTCGCGGGGATGGCATGAACAACAACAATATTGCTTCAATTATGTGGTCTGTGGCCAACATCTTCACCATATTCTACAGGATTCCATCCCAAGAAATGTATGCGTCAGCTTCAACATGCAGCAGATATTGACTCCCAACAGCCTTCCGCTCCCGTGACGATCAGAAACCGGTAACACCACAAAACCACTATGCGCTGATATTGAAGCCCCCCGGCTCCCTCCAGTCACCATCGCCGCCATGTTTCCTTCTCGAAGCCCAAGGACCACCGCCGTCACCTTCTCCATGCACCCCGGAGTCGCGGGGGCATGGCGTCGTGCCCGACGCCTGCGATAGATTGGGATCAATCACTTCCGGCCCCGCCACTGGCCCGGCCTCGATTTACCCGCCGGGACGAGGCGGCAGTCGGGAGCGAGGCTCAAATTGGGCGACGGGCTCTGCGCCTCGCAACCCGGTCCCACGACGTCTGCCAAGGGAAACCCACCAACACACGTACCGGGGACCGGGGAGGGCCGCTCGAGAATATCTACCATGCGGCTCCCCCTCGTGGGAAGCGCCAGAAAGACAGCAACCACCACCCCCTTCCCACCTCCCCAACCGCCGCCACCATGCTCGCCAGCCTGACCCTCCTCGTCGCCACGGCCCTCACGGGCGCCAGCGCGCACTACACGTTCCCGCGCGTCGCCGGCGGCAGCGACTGGCAGCACGTGCGGCGCGCCGACAACTTCCAGAGCAACGGCTTCGTCGGCAACGTCAACTCGGAGCAGATGCGCTGCTTCCAGAGCAACCACCAGGGGGCCTCGTCGACGCTCAAGGTGGCGGCCGGCTCGTCGGTGCAGTACCACGCCTCGCAGGGCATCTACCACCCGGGCCCGATGGCCTTCTACATGGCGCGCGTGCCCGACGGCCAGTCGGTCAGCACGTGGAAGGGCGACGGTGCCGTGTGGTTCAAGATCTACCACGAGCAGCCGGGGTTCGGGCAGCAGTTGACGTGGCCCAGCACCAGTGCGTTCCTGTCTTTCCGTCACCAGCATAACCTGATTCTGACAAGTTGCTTCCAGACAAGGCCACCTTCTCGGCCCCCATCCCCAGCTGCATCAAGGCCGGCAACTACCTGCTGCGCGCAGAGCACCTCGCCATCCACTCGGCCGGGTCGCCCGGCGGAGCCCAGTGTAAGTCGGCGGCCGCACGATGTCCCCCTCACTGGACTGTGGTACTGACACCAGAATCCAGTTTACATCTCGTGCGCCCAGCTCGAGGTCACGGGCGGCGGCAACACCGAGCCCCAGAACAAGGTGTCGTTCCCCGGCGCGTACCAGGCCAACCACCCCGGCATCCAGATCAACATCAACTGGCCCATTCCCACGTCGTACAAGAACCCGGGGCCGGATGTGTTCAGGTGCTGAGCGGGTGGACGCGAAGCGTGGGGTTCGAGCTGGGTTTGATACATGTAGCATGGCGATTGGTTGATTTTGGGGGTTTGATGGGGATGTTGGGTGCGATGTATATACCTTGGGGTTGGATAAATCCAGTACATATTACCTACTGCGTCTCAGACACGTGGCTTGTTGTGTGGCGACTTGCGACTTTGTGTCTGCTTCATGAAAAGGGGCCCGGTTGCTTGTGGTTTGATAATTGAGGTATTGTTTCGGACAGTGTTTGAGTTTAGTACCTGATGTCTCAGTGCCTACCTAGGTATCTAACTAGGTAAAGCTGGTGGCTAAAAACCGAAATCGCCATAGTTGTTTGCTCTGAGAAGCAACCTGCACGCACATACACTCCAATACTGGTTTGTTTGTTAGCGCGAGACCTATTGCCAAGGAAACAAGGCCTCTCCTACAAAACGAGACGTCTCCAATTCCGACTTCAAGGCCTATCCAGTTCCAGCTCTAGGCTTAATCGGCAAAAATATTAGTATCCAGTTCCATCTGTAGGGCTAGTCAGCAAAGATATTGGTATCCAGTTCCATCTCGAGGGGCTGGTCAGCAAAAGTATACGTGTCCAGTTCTATCTCTAAGGCCCTACATCAAACAGTATATGGCCTTGGTTGGTCCTCGAATGTCTCGCGCTAACAAACAAACCAGGGCTGGAGTGTACTAGTAGTATTTGGGTCTTTGATTTCCTGACGAAAGTACCTGCGCAAGCCCTGCCAATAAACGCTTCCACTACAATCCATTTAACCCCTTTAACTCAGCCGTGGCCCCGATATTCTTGCCCGCGATCAGATAGATGGCAGTGGCAGATGTTGCAGTGTTGAATTTCTGAGTTTTGTATTGATCGTTTTACTGTTTTGCATTTTCTCCAGATCCCCCCCGCGAGTCGACATTTCCGACTCCCAGGTTCAGGACCCTTTTGCTTCCGAGAACATCCCGCAGCTTGTGCTGCCCCTTTCCCGTCCCAGTTTGGAAGTTGATATCCAATGCCTTTCATGAGTTTTGATGCCCTGCCAAATCAAGATGCAACCCGTCCTCCCTTTGAGGAATAGCCACACACATGATACTGATGCCCCGCGACGCCGGGCCCCTCGTTTGTATTCCCTGCCATTGAAGTACCACCGACCCTCTACGGCTCGCCCCAGATCTCATCGGCAATCTGGCGGACCAGAGCCAGCTTCTTCTTCTCATCCTCCTCGGTAAGAGGGTAACCCGTCTCGTGGGTGCTGAAGCCGCACTGCGGGCTGAGGGCGATCCGCTTGAGGGCCTCCTCGCGCGTCTGGCCGCTGCCCTCGGCGACAAAGTCGGCGGCCTTGTAGATGCGCTGCTTGATCTCGTCCTTGTCCTCGAGCTCGCGGAGCTTGGTGCTGATGGCGCCGATGACGACGTAGCGGTCCTTGGGGAGGAACTTGAGCGGCTCGAAGCCGCCCGAGCGCTCCGTGTCGTACTCGAGGTAGAACGTGTTGACCTTGAGCTCGGTGAAGAGCTTCTGGGCGATGATGTCGTAGGCGCCCTCGGCGAAGTGGCGGCCGCCGATGAAGTTGCCGCGGCAGAGGTGCACGCCCGTGTGGAAGTCGGCCGGCAGCTTGCTGATGCAGTCGTTGTACAGGGCGATGTAGGCGTCGAGGAGGTCGTCGACGGTGCCGATGTTGTCCGAGTCCTCGGCCCATCCTTGGCGGAACTTGTCGGAGCAAAAGTCTAGCCATTGGTCAGTGTGCGGCCCTTGGAAGAAGCGCGGACGGCCACTTACACGCGAGACCGGGGTCGTCGAACTGGACGTTCCGGAGCCCGGCCTTGTACAGCAGCTCGAGCTCGGCCTGGTAGACCTTGGCCACGTCCTTGAAGTAGTCGGCGTCGTTGTCGTAGGCGTCCTTGGTGTAGGCGCGGCCCTGCTTGTAGCGCATGTGGAACCAGGCCGGTGTGATCATGGTGAGCTTGATGTTGGCCCATTCGCTCTCGGGGACGGCGGCCTGGACGAGGCGGAGCTCGTGCAGGTTGGACTCGGACTTGTCGGCGTTGTGCGACAGCTTGGAGCCGGCAATGACCGAGTCGCCGGGCATGACCTTGCGGTCCTTCTCAATGAGGCTGACGACGTCCGGGTGGTAGAGGCGGAACATGGACGCCTCGGCGTCCTGCAGACGGATGGTGCCCTCGAACTCGTCCCACATCAGGCCCCAGAAGCGGGTGCGGTTGTACTCGCCGCTGGTCACGGCCTTGAGGCCGAGGTCGCGCTGCAGCTTGACGACGTGGGCGACGGCCTCCTTCTCGATGGCGGGCAAGCCGGCCTCATCGGGGCTGATGCCCTTCTCGCGGATGGCCTCGCGCACCTCGAGGAGGTTGTCGGGTCGCAGGAGCGAGCCCATGTGCTCGGCGCGAAAGGGAGGCATTGTGGCGAGGGGGGGCGAAGTAGAGGGAGATGACGGTCTGGGTCCAGAGGTTCAATGGCAGCGTGAAGTCGGGACAGGGCAATTCCAGCAGTTCGAACAGTCAACCTCGGATGAGGTCAGATGAGGGGAAAACACGACGGCGACGATGGAGAGACCCAGGGGCGGGGCTCAGAGGCAGTTCCTCTCTCTCCCCTTGGTCCCCTCGTCCCCATGGAGGGCGAGACCTTCGGCCATATTCCTGAGTCCTCCCTCCATCTTGACCAGCCGTCTTGGCAGCCCGGATCTCTGTCGGACGTGGGGAGTGTGCAGAGGCGAGGGCTTCTGAGAGGATGAGAAGCCTCCGGGTCCTCTCAAGGTGGATGGGATGGACGGGTGGGGAGATGCGGGAGGGGAGACGGAGATGGTCGTGGTCTGTGTCCGGCAGTAAATTCTGGACCGAACCGCGGTGCCGACTGCGATGTGCGGGGTAAATCCCACAGTTCATCCTTCAGGGGACGGGCACCTGGAGCGGGGGGCTCTACGGCTGTCTGCAGCTGGTGGCTTCGGACCTCTCGATTTTCAGGGACCAGTTCAGTTGGCCAAAGCTTCTTCTCCGGGAGCTTGGGCCAAGCCAGCTTCGATTCAACAACGATCAATTCGATTTCAAGGTTGCTTTCCTTCCCCTCATCACCATCACCGTCACCATCAACAGCGACAGGTGACATGCGACATGCGGCATGCAGGCTGCCATGCATGCGGCAACCACCAGCATGGCCTCAATGCATGACCAGGACGTACCGTAGCCCGCGGGTCAAGACATGAGATGGCGGCACGACATGTACTGAGCCGACGCGTCAAGGCAAGACGGGCCATGACTCGCCATTTTTCAACCCAAACACTGCCTTCGTGTACGCAGTAGGCCTCGATGCAGCGACTGTTTGTCGACCTCATCCCCCCTCGGCCGCTGCCAATGGCGTGGGCAACAGAGACAAGACATTCCGACGAAGAGGTTCGCCCTGAATAGACCATGGAGGGCCCCCGCTCCCGTCAAAACCTTGAACCTTCGACCTCGTTCGGTTCTCTCCAAAGTGGATGGCCTTTCCCTGACTCCTCACCCCACTCCTATCCGAGTACTTCAGCATTCCTCCTCTCCAACCTCCAGGACAGAAACTTGCCCGGACAACGCCAAAACTTCGCAATCCCCTCGATGACCCGGTAGTCCTCAGGTTCCAGCCCACCGCTCCCAGCCCACCACACCCCCCTTTTCGGGGACAGGCGCTGGCCTGACTGCAACCATGGAGGTCTTCCTTGGTAACGTCCCCAGGCACCTCACCGAGAAAGGCCTTCACACACAGCTGGCGCCGTATATGGAAAAGCTCGCCATCACCGATTATGTCTGCGAAAAACCGCGGAACCAGGAGATCGCATTTGCGGTATTCCTGCTGGAGAGCGACGCCTTCAAGTTCTTGGCAAACTACGAACGCACCACCAAACTCGTTGTCATGGGGCAGCCCCTCAAGTGCAACAAAAGCAGAAAGGGGCCAACCCAGCTCCAGCGCAAGCTGGACAGTGCCAGATACGAGATCAACAAGCGTCAGTCCCAGCATCAACCGCCCCCCGAGCCCCCCCGGACCGTCTTCAGGGCAGACGACTTGCGCTGCGGCTCTCTTGCCTTCCTCGACGATCATCAACTTGCATTCATCAATGAATGGGGCAGTCCGGGACTTGCTTGCGGTGCACGCTTCAGCCGGAGGAAGCTGGTCCTCTGGAGGACAACCAGCGAGTCCACCGTCGAAGCACAAATCCCCTATCAGACCATCGTGGAGCTCATCTGGTGGTCCGATCCAAGCCAGATTGCTGTTGTTCTCTCATCGCCTCCCATCTTCATCTCGAAGGCAGATACGGCTGAGGACATACCAGGCGTCCGGGTCGAAGCCTTCACTGAAAAACACGCCGCCATCGCTCCGTTTTGCCTGGTCTACTTCATACCGGTTATCTCGACCACCACCATCGGCGGCATGGGCGGAGAGGACAACTTTCGCTCTCGCATCAACAGGGTGAAGGACATGACCTTTCTCGAGACCACCGAATATCATCTTCAGTCCAAGGTGCCCGGCAGTCGTGGGTGCCAACTCCAACGATGTAACAAATCGATGCTCGACTTGAAGAACCGCCTCAAGGCGTACACCCAGATCAACAGACTGCCCTTTGGCATCCTCTTCATGCTCCAGGCCTTGGCATACAACGGCTATCTCCACCCGACCGTCATCGCGGACCTCACAAAGCGTCTGGGAGACGAGGCCAGGGCTGGGGATTCTTCCGACCTGTTGAGCGATGCATTCAAACAGCTCTTTCATCAGATCCCCTACCCGTCACCGCACCAGGATCCTGCGTATTTCCATGTCGATGGCATCATGAAGCAGCTCAGCGACAATGTGGCCAGTCTCAAGTGTGCCTTGGATGCGCGCGCGGAGATTCTGGGAGAATCCCAGAGTCGCACAAAGGTCTTCCGGGCCACCGTCACTCCCTCCCGCATCACGCTTCACGGGCCCGAGATGGAGGCCAAGAACCGAATCCTTCGCAAGTATCCCAATCACATCGATCACTTCCTCCGGGTCCAGTTTTGCGACGAGAACGGCCAGGACTTGTTCTTCAACCCCAAGGTTGACATCGAGACAATCTACGACAGGTTCAGGACCGTCTTGAATACCGGGATCCAGGTGGCAGGACGCGTGTACAAGTTCCTGGGCTTCTCCCACTCGTCGTTGCGGGCTCGATCAGTCTGGTTTTCGGCGCCATTCGTCTACCAGAACAAACCGGTTTTTGCGACCCTCATTATCAAAAACCTCGGCGAGTTTGACGAGATCAAATCGCCGGCCCGCCAAGCTGCTCGAATCGGTCAGGCTTTCTCAGAGACACCTCATTCCATCTCACTTGACGATTGCCAAATCACAATCACCAAGATTGACGATGTCAAGCACAATGATCGTGTGTTCAGCGATGGCGTCGGGACTATTTCAATCGAAGCAGCGGAAAGCATCTGGGATGTCCTGCCCGAATCCAAGGGCTTCCCAACATGCTTCCAGATCCGATGTGCGGGTGCAAAGGGTATGCTCTCACTGGATGTCACGTTGCCCGGCAAGAAAATCCGCTTTCGCCCGTCCATGATCAAGTTCAAGAGCCCGGACATGGAGACCATGGGAATTTGCGACACATCGTCCAAACCGATCCCCTTCGTGCTCAACCGCCAGCTGATCAAGATACTGGAAGATATGGCGGCCCCGCGGAGCTGGTTCCTGGATTTGCAAGAAAACGAACTCCGGCGTTTGCGCAACATCACCTCAAGCATCCCCAATACGGCCTCCTTTCTGGATTCGCTATCAATTTGCGAATCCATGCGGCTCCCTCAGTTTCTTAGGTTCGCCAACAGGGTAGGCGCAGACTATCGGAGTGAACCCTTCCTCCGAGGCGCCGTCGAGGCCATTGTGCTGAGGGAACTTCGAATGCTAAAGCACAAGGCCCGCATCCCCGTTCGAAAAGGCATAACGCTCTTTGGCATCATGGATGAATTTGGGTTTCTGGACGAGGGAGAAGTCTACGTGACGTATGACACACTGGGAAGACGGCACGACGCACCCCCGGCCGAGGGCCCGGTTGTCGTGACGAGGTCGCCTGCCCTACACCCGGGTGACATCCAGCTGGCCGACAACATCATTCCACCAGCGGGCCACCCTTTGAGAGAGCTCAACAATTGCGTCGTTTTTAGCAGCGTTGGGGAGCGTGATCTGCCCAGCCAGCTCTCAGGGGGTGACCTGGACGGCGACATCTTCAACATCATCTGGGACCCCGAAATCGTCGAAACTGTCCAGACGTACCTGCCAGCCGACTACCCTCGAGTGGACCCAGTTGTGCTGGATCGGAATGTTGAGACGTCGGATATCACCAACTTCTTTGTCGATTTCATGAAGACCGACCGTCTCGGTGTGATTGCGACTCAACACATGATCGCGGCAGACTTTCATCCCGAAGGAACACTACATCCCGACTGCGTGAAGCTGGCGGGACTTCATTCCAAAGCCGTCGACTTTTCCAAAACTGGAATACCAGTGGAGATGGGAGAGCTGCCCCCAAGGCAGAGAGCAAGACCGGACTTGTAAGTTGGAAAATCTTCTACCCCTTGCCACACGACAGTGTTGTATGCGAGGGTCGAGCATGTCTGGGCATGCAAAGATGGAATCATGGCACCAAGCCATTATGGAATGAGCCCAACCTTCCGAGGTATATTGCATGGCGCCCACAGTTCTTGATGAGACACTGTAGTGCTATCATCCATATTTGGGGCTGATTTCTCGCATTGTATGGTAAACGCGGCGACGCCACAGTTCTAACATACTTCCAGCCTGGCGCCGGGACCGTGGGTCAAGATACAAGATAGGTCTGAACTCGAGATGGACGAATACGTCTATCAGGGGGAGGGGGATGGAGATGACGCCGAAGGGCCGCGCCACAGATATTACACGTCGAAAAAGGTGCTTGGACAGCTCTACCGGGCCATCGACGAGCGAAAGATCTGGATGGATGACATCAAAACGACGGCTGCACCTGGCCAGGACTTTTGGGAAACGTTTCTCCATGGAGTCCAGAGCCAAATCGAGGCCATCGGGCGTGCCCGTTGGGAGAAACGTCTTGACGAAGCCGAACGGATCCGCCTCACGTGAGTTCTTGATGATATCCGGGTGGATTTCTTTTTTGCTGACTCACTTCGCCGGCAGATATGAGGAGAGCATCATTGCTCTGACGACGGACTGGTCCGAGCATCCGAGCGAGCCCCTGACGGAGCTTGAGGTGTTTGTAGGCTTCATCCTGAACAGGACAGGGAACCAGACGACGCGCCAACGAGACCGATCTCTAAAGCTCAAGGACGACTTTGACCGCATCACTAGCTCCATCATTCGCGAGTTTCGCAAAGCTTCGACGAGCGGCAGCCCAGACGGCCGGCTTCAGACGGTCGAGCTGTGCCTCGCGGGCATACACGCCGGGCGTGCTCCAAGCTCGCGGCGTGACCATCGCTGGTCTCGGGGAGCTGGTTTTCACGTAAAGAGCTTCAGGGTCGCTGCAGCCTCGGCACTCATGCGGGAGCTCAACTCGTTTGCCAACGAGCGCAAGATGGAGACCATGGGCGGCGGGTTTCCCGGCGTGCAGGGGCTGCCGGTGAGGACGATGACCCCCAGGGATATTCTCCCCGTCTCCGTCAGCAACATGCCGGTGAGGACGGTGACCCCCAGGGACTCTCTCACTGTCAGCAACATGCCGTTGAGGACGATGACCCCCAAGGACTCCCTCACTGTCGGCAACGCACAACATCGCCAGCAAACACCGGATGCCAAAGGAGTCGAGAACCAGAAGAGAGCTGCACTGGGGTCCGGTCTTGCCACTCAGATGACACAAGAAGCGCTGGTCACCAACGATCTACTGATGCTCATCCAAAGTCGCTATCCTACCCAGCCAGGGAAGTGAACATGGTGGACCCTAACCCTCCATTCGCCCGCCGGGCAATGCTTTGTCCGCAGGACCCCACAGCCGGGAAAAGAGCCGGCTCTGGAGTCAGGGCCTCGACGCCTGTGAACTCCACCATTCCAGCGCTCTTCTGCCGTCCACTTGCTCCGATCCCGACGCCGGGAGCATCCGCTTTATCAGACAATTCATATTCACTCACGGCCTGGTCAGTTTGTCTTTCCATTTCCATTCTCACCTTTCTCATCTTTCGACATCAACACACGGACGACTCAAGATGGCGACCACGGCGACGTCAGGCATGCTTCATGTGACGATGGAGCCCCGCGAGGGCCTGTCGCTGGACCAGTTCCACGAGTGGTACAACAATGAACACGGCCCGACCCGTCTGCGAATGCCGCACATGTTTTCCAACGGCCTCCGATACCGCGCTACGGATGGGCAGAAGCCCACGTATCTGGCCGTGTACGACGTCACCGACATGGCCCATCTCGAGACGCCGACGTATACGCAGCTCCGAGCAAACCGCTCCCCCCGCGAGGCGGCCACCATCGGCCAGGTCGACGTCGGTCGACGCTTCCTGGATCTCGTGGCCACGCAGCAGAGCCCTCTTTTCATGCCCATTGAGCAGCTGACTGACGCCGAGGCAGAAGGCCTTGTTCTTGTTGGCGTCGAGGTGTCGCTGAAGGGTGACGTTGACGCCGCAGAGGCGCAGGAGACTGTTATTCGGTGGTACGAGGAGGAGCACATCCCGATGCTCGCCAAGGTTCCCGGATGGCTGCGCAGCCGCATCTTCCTGACCCCGTCCAGGATCGAGGGTGATGCTGCGGCGCAGGTCAAGATTGTGACCCTGCACGAGTACACCAAGCAGAATGGCCTTGGGGGCGCCGAACATCTGGCTTCCATGAACACGCCACGCAGGGACGGCATCTTTGCCAAGTACATCGCCGACAAGATGCGCCGAACCTACGAGCTGTTCTACATCTTTGGCCCCGCCCCCCGGGAGTTGCAGTCCCTCTCCAAGCTCCCCGCGTCCGCGTCCTTCACTGCGACCTCGCCCCGGATCGTCAGCTCGGCTGGTCCCGACGCTTCGATCGACTCCTACGTCACGACCCCTGACGGCCTGGTGATTCCTTACCGGCTGGAGGGTAACCCCTCCCCCACCGCGCCCACCGTCGCCTTTTCCAACTCGCTGCTCACATCGCTGCACATGTGGGATCCGCTCGTCGCCATCCTCCGGGCCAAGCGTCCCGACCTGCGCATCCTCCGGTACGACACCCGCGGTCGCCACGACGTACCCTCCCCGCCCGTGCCCGCCACGCTCGAGATGCTCGCCGACGATTTGGAGGTTCTCCTGTCGGCGCTTCGCATCACCAAGCTTCACGCGCTCGTCGGCGTGAGCATGGGCGGCGCCACGACGGTCCGGTTTGCCCTGCGTCACCCAGACAGACTTGATCGGTTCGTTGCGTGCGACTTTAACGTTGCGAGCAGCGACGCCAACACGGCTGCCTGGAAGGACCGGATCGCCGTGGCTGAGAATGCAGCGGACGGTGGCATCGGGAAGCTGGCCGGTGTCACGGTCGAGCGGTGGTTCCACCCCGTTACCATGACGGAGAAGAGCGACGTTGCCAAGTGGATGACGGGCATGGTAGCCGAGAACAACGTCAGGGGGTTCCGGTACTCGTGCCAGGCGCTGTGGAGCTACAACATGCGCGAGGAGATCAAGGGGTGCAAGGTGCCGGGGTTGCTTGTGGTTGGGGACGGGGATGGAAAGGGGGCGCTGGTCAAGGCCATGGATGGGTTCAAGGGTGACCTGGGGGAGAAGGGATGTGAGCTCAAGGTGGTGCCGACGGCGGGGCACTTGCCGATGTGCGAGTCGCCCGAGGGGTTCTGGGAAGCAGTGCAGGAGTTTTTGTAGCTGTAGGATTTCCTGGGTTGGTCCACATGAACACTAGTAGGAAGGAATATACCTAGCTCCCAAACATCCCTCATTCCGCTGACTTGGTCCATTCCACTCTTCCCAGTGCCACAGGGCAATACTAACCCCAAGCACCGTTTAGAAGCAGGCTTTTGATATTGCACATCTCCATATTTCCCTTTTCCCCATTTCACCCCACTCTCCCGGAATATTCAAACCAACTTAGGCCCTCAAACATATACCGAGAGGGAGCGCCACAGCACAAAGTGACCCAAGAAAAGCAATAGTGCAGAGACGTGGACAATCAGCCGCGACCCAGGCCGAGCTCTTGGGTGGCATGCGGCAGTCGACGGC
The DNA here is from genome assembly GCA_030685255.1 of Podospora conica. NCBI lineage: Eukaryota > Fungi > Ascomycota > Sordariomycetes > Sordariales > Podosporaceae > Podospora > Podospora conica. The sequence continues at coordinate 196,821 of MU839475.1, forward strand.
CGCCGAGGGGCTTGATAATGGGGGGGCTGCGATTGGCCTGGACGTCGGCGACTGCAAGGGGCATGGGGGCGTTGACGACGTCGAATTAGCCTGGAGCCGAAGCGATCGTCTCCCGCAGCCCGAGGGCATACAAGCTTCTTCCATGATATTGGGCTCGAGGTTTGGTGCGGTCGCCCCGCTCGTCGGGATTTATTGCGGCGGCGTCGGAAGTAGTGGCCGTTGCCCCTGCGTTGAAGTCATCTCGAGGGGTGGCGCGGAGGGTGCGGAGCCGCAGGTCTGGGTCGGTTGATTCTTTTGTCTCCTGGCTTGGTGTTGTAGGAGTTGGGAGGTGAGTCCTGTCAGCTTGTCCAGCTCTGTTCCTCTGCCCGTTGCTGTCGATCCTGCCTGTGGCCGACGGTGATCCTGACAGAGACCAGGCACTCAAGCTTCCTTCGAACCGGGAGATGTACTCGGGACCGAAACAAACACACCCCAGGATCGGGCGTTTCACCCGACCCGCCACCCGTACCGCTTGCCGAAATGGTCCGCAATATTTCAAGATGTCAAGTAGAACGTCGATGGTGAGATGGAAACAGCCGAGACCAAGGCTCCATCACGGCGACCACGGTCCTCCACCACCCGAACCCCCCGGGTAAACATACCTCATCTAGACCCTCATGGAACCCAGAGTTTAAATCAGTCCTCCTCCCCACCGTCCTCCCACGACGAGGTCGACCGCCAGCCTCTTCCTCGCCCCACCGACCCTCACCTTCAAGCCACCTCCAGCTTCACCACCCACACCACCACCACCCACCACACTCACCTCACAATGGGTCTCATCAAGCTTGCCGCCACCGCCCTCGCGCTGGGCAGCGTTGCCGTTGCCTCGCCCGTCGAGCCCCGGGCGGCGGCCGCCAAGGTGTGCGACGCGGCGACGACGGTGTGCTGGTCCGAGTACGTCACGCCCGAGAAGATTGCCTTCCGCGTGGCCATCCCCGACACGGCCACGACGGGCAACTTCACCTCGGTGCTGCAGATCGTGGCGCCCAAGGCCGTCGGCTGGGCCGGCCTCGCCTGGGGCGGCTCCATGGTCAACAACCCCCTGGCCGTTGCCTGGGCCACGGCCACGACCGGTGTCATCTCGAGCCGCAAGGCGAGGTAAGTCTCTCCATCTGTGAAGATCACACAGGACAGGACCCTAACACAGCCAGCTCCCGCACCTACCCCGCCGTGTCGACCGACGTGGTCTACACCGTCCTCCCCGGCTCCGGCGCCAACGCCACGCACTGGACCGTCACGGCCGTGGCCAAGGGCGCCAGCGCCTGGGGCACCACCAAGCTGGACCCCTCCAGCACCGCCGTCAAGTTCGCGTATGCCCAGGCCGCCAGCGGCCCGACGGACCCCACCAAGGCCGACAGCCGCTTCTCCATCCACCAGAGCCGCGGCACCTTTACCTTTGACCTGGCCGCGGCCAAGAACGCCAACTTTGGCGCGCTCGTCGAGAAGCTGTCCAAGCCGGCGGGGACGGCTTAGGCGGTGGTGCTGGAGTGTCGATGCTGGAAAGGGGGATGCGGGAGGGAGGGGTGTGTGTGAGATGGAATCCAGGTTATATACAGGGCAGAGTTCCATATAGAGAGCGTCCGAAAACCTGTTGTACACCTATTCAGACGAACCCCAGCGTCCGTGGAACTTTTGAACCTCCTCCGTGACGACATATACGATGCTGAGAAATCAACCCAACCCAACCCCCCCCGAACCGAACCCGAGAACGACGATAAAGTAAACCTGCCCAAAATCCGCGTATCCCCCGACTTTGTAATCGCTTACACTCCCCCCTCGGACCCTACCAAGCTTCCGCTGTAAACAGCTCCGGGCGGCGGATAGATCAGGGCCAATTCGACGGGCCCTCGCGATTGGTGGCCCCCGCAATGTGTCGCCCGTCAAAGCCACTCCCTATTATCCAAAACACCCGGGCGCCCGGGACTCGGACGCCCATCCCGCGTTTTTGGGGGGGTGGAGATGCCGATTCCCCTTGCGTACCGGAAAACCCCCCATCGGGTTTGCACAAGGCCATCTGCCGGGAGTGAGGTCCCCGGGGACTCGAATAAACATATAAGACCCCCCCATCCCATCCCCCAACCTCACCATCCACACAACCCCCAACACCACCACCCCCAACCCAACCAAACAACCATTTCCCAAGATGATCTCCCTCACCCTCCTCGCCGCCCTCCCGGCCCTCGCCTCCGCCCACGGCCTCGTCTCCTCCCCGGCCTTCACCCGCCAACCCGGCGCCGCCACCGCCGCCGTCTGCGGCACCACCATGGTCAAGTTCTACCAAGCCGACGGCACGTCCTACCCGGAAGCGCTCATGCGCGCCAACCCCAACGGGCTGCACGACGGGTACGACTCCACCAAGTGCAACCTCCACCTGTGCAAGGGGTTCCAGTTCGGCGACGTGCCGGCGGCCAACGTGCAGACGTACGCGGCGGGGACGGAGGTGGCGATGGAGGTGAAGGTCAGGATTGCGCATACCGGGTATGCGAACGTTAGTGTGGTGGATACGGGGAGGAATGCGGTCATTGGGGAGATGTTGAAGGTTTGGGAGAGTGGGTATGCGGCGAGCACGACGCTTCCCGGGGATCAGGGGAAGTTTAGTGTGAAGGTGCCGGAGCTCGGGGGGAGGTGTGTGGAGGCCGGGGCTTGTGTGAGTATTCCTGATTGAGTGACTGAATGATTTGGGGCTTGGGGTGGTTGCTGACGATGGAATAGGTTCTCCAGTGGCATTGGTGGGGACAGGGGCAGACGTATCAGTCTTGCATTGACTTTGTGCAGCCGGTTGCTGAGGCGGCGGCGCCGGGGGGTGGCCATGCTGGGCACAAGAGGGGGATTCGCGGGGGGAGGCGGAACTAGATGGGTGACGGGAGGGAAAGGGGGGGAGTAAATATTGATTTGATTTCGAGTTGTTAGACTTGGGAGGTCATGTACATATATTCAGAGTTTGGGGTGTATATTTGAGGAATGACTATTCAATGACAGTTGAAGGACAAACGGGAATGGTGCACTATCCATTTCAGAATCAAAAAAAGTGATGGAGATTCAAAGTGAAATCAAAAGGGGACTCGGAGGCTTTGAGATTTCAAACTTGTATGTCTGGGTGTCTCGAGGAATCAACCCGCAAAAAATATTTTACAGTCCTGGCGATGGGGATTCGCAAATACAGCTTGTTACATCAATCCACTGGCTGAGAACTCATGCACCTGGCAGGGAGTGAACACTGCACCTCCAGGTTGAGACGAGACTCGGGCGGCGAGAGGAGAAAGGCTGGGGGCTTGAGGGAAGGACCAACTGCACTACGGAGTACAGGGGTTGACGTTGAAAGTGGGGGGTGTAAACAAATACATATGGTTACCATGGTCTGGCGAGACCGGTCCAATGTCTCCAAGGGAAAAAGTGCGAAAAGAAAAGATGGAAAAATGAAAAGTTGGAAAAGATGGAAAGATTTGGACTGTCTGAAAATAGAGATTTGAAGAACAACTCAGGACCTCGGTTCATTGTTATCGGACAAAGTGTGTTCCAGAGCTGGACTGACGAGTTCCCTCGACGTGGAGATGGGGTGGTGGCGACGGCGAGGGTGGTGATGACCTATGGTGCAGGCGATTCACGTGGTTTGGTGGTCTCGAATCGACGTTGACGGGAGACCGTGTCCTTTTGGAGGCCCGCCAAGAAGGCCCCACTGATGTTGGGGAAACGGGGAAGCTGGAACGGAAGAACACGTTGTCCGCGGGTCGAGATTGGGGGGATGTTCCTCCTGCCCCATTCGGTGGGACCCGTGGCGCAATGCGCGACCACTGAAAACCGCCCTGAAAACATTTGTCCTCCTCCTGTCGCATTCCATCCCGCACCTCGACCTCGACGCAACTGTTCCTCACAACCGGTCCTTTGCCATCGTCCCAGACGCCCCCATCGAGCCATCACTTCAACCCTCTCCCAAACAAACCGCAGCTCTCGACAGAGCGACGACAAGATGGCCATCAGCCCTCAAATGTGAGTGAATTTGTCCCCTTCCTTGGACCCCTTCCCCTCACGAGTGAACCAATGCTGATCTTGCCTCTCCAGCACGAACCTGGTCATCATCCTTGGTGTGATGCAACTGGCGAAAAAGATTCCCTTTGAGGACCCCAACGTGCTCAATGCGTGCCGCGCGGCCTACGCGATCAGCAACTTCCTGATCCTGGCCATCTACCTCTACGTCAAGAATGTGATCGATGGGAAGAAGGGTGCGTCGATTCCTCCGTGCTGCCCGTCGCCTTTCCCCAGCTAACCCTTGTGCTCGCAGACATGACGACCCTCAAGTACGTCGAGCCGGCGCCGATGGGCTCCTCGGAGGAGGGCAAGCTCGTGACGACGACGATCCACGCCTACGACGCGGCGCAGCTCAAGAACCTCATGCGCTCGCAGCTGATGGGTGTCGGCATGATGGCCGTCATGCACCTCTACTTTGGCTACACCAACCCCCTCGTCATCCAGAGCATCATCCCCCTCAAGGGCGCGCTCGAGGCCAACCTTACCAAGATCCACCTCTTTGGCACGCCCGCCGCTGGTGACCTCAAGCGGCCCTTCAAGCAGCCCGCCGGGTTCATGAGCGGGCTCCAGGGTGGCGCTGCCCAGAGCGATAAGAAGGCCGTCGAGGCGGCGGAGCGTTCGGGCCGTGGCGGTGCCAAGGAGGAGTAGAGAGGTTTTCGTTTAAGAGGCAGGTGGCATGGTTGGGTTTCGGCATATGGTTTCTCTGTCACGGCGCTGGATGTGCTGGATCATGGGCTGGGAGGCTGGGAAACGACTGGCGAGGTGGTGGTGATGGTGGAAGCGGAGAATTGTTTCGACTGAGCGTGTAATACCATAATGCCAGTTGCAACATCTAGAGACTGGCCTGGATGAAGCTGGGCCGTCGGTTCCTGGCCATCTAATAGCAGATTGGCAGATTGTCGTTGAACCCGTCATCAGTTTGCCGGGAAGCCTTGTCTTTGTGCTGGACCGTTAGTAAGGATCGTCGCGCGCGTCCCACCTCGCCCCAGACGCGCCTTGGGCCTTGGATGCCTACGGCACAAGGATGTTTTAGAACCCCGCGCGGAACCTTCCACCCGTCGCATCATCGACAGCAACGAACCTCTGACAAACTCAACATCACCGGCTTCTTCGACACTTGCACTGCCCAAATCCAACATTAGTAGTCTGCGCAACACCGCCACCCCAAAAATCATGTCACAACCGGCATCTCCCCCGCCAAATCCGACGTCACGCCCACGGTCACCGCCAACACCAGATGTCGCCCGACGCATCGTGAGTGCGCCTCGTGCTCTACACCACCTCTTGTCGCACCGCCCCCACTGACACTGTCGCGCTCACAGGAGGAATCCCGCCTCCGCGCCAAAGCCATCCGCGACCGCCACAATGCCGAGGAACAAGTCCAAGCCGCCGCCGGCCCCTCGCGACAGACACGATCCACCGCCGCCGCCGCAACCGAACCCGCCCCCGTCGCCGGCAAGAAACGAGCCTACACCTCCCTCTCGCGCGACCAGGTCCCGACTACGAACCGCGACGCCAGCTCCCCCAAGAAAAAGACGGGCGACGCCACCGAGATGCGTCCCGCGTCGAGCAAGTTCGCCAGCTTCGTCGACTACAAGTTCAGCGCCATGACGGACACCAAGGGCGGGTTCCTGAGCGCCGAGGATGACCCGTGGAACAACTCCACGGGCGGCGCTGGTGGGGGCGGCGCGGGGCCGCCGGCGGAGCAGAAGCCGGCGCACATGACGGCGGCCGAGTGGGAGCGGATGCAGGTGATTCGGAGTCTGCAGCGGACCAAGTCGGGGCCGTTTGAGCCCGGGCTGAGCGTGCTCTCGGATGAGAAGACGCGGAAGAGGTGCAGGGAGTGCGGGACGGTGGAGATTGACTTTGTGTGGGAGGAGGTGTTTCACTGCGCGGTGTGCGGGAGGTGCAAGGAGAGGTTTCCGGAGAAGTATAGTCTGCTTACCAAGACGGAGTGTAAGCAGGATTATCTGTTGACGGAGCGTGAGTTGCTCCCCCCCCCATGGGTTGGTTATGGAGTTTGGCTGACAATGCTGCAGCGGAGCTCAAGGACCCGGAGTTGCTACCGCATCTGTCGAAGCCGAATCCGCACAAGTCGAACTGGCATGACATGATGCTGTTTCTGCGGTATCAGGTGGAGGAATACGCGTTCAAGGAGAAATGGGGCTCGGCGGAGGCGCTGGATGCCGAGTTTGAAAAGCGCCAGGCCGACATGAAGCAGAGGAAGGAGAAGAAGTTCAAGGAGAAGCTGCTTGAGCTCAAGAAGAAGACGCGGACGGATACGTATCGACGGCAGAATGCCGAGGCCATTGCTCGTGTGAAGGGGGATGGGACAGTGTCGAAGGCGACAAAGTTTGGGGACAGGGTCGGTGGGGCGGGGAAGCATGTTCACGAATGGGGCCGGGTCGTGGAGAATGAAGAGGGCATGTCGGTCAGGACATGTACGAGCTGCGGGATGGAGGTTGAAGAGCTGGTGTTTTGAGGACTGAGACAATGACGATGTCTTCTCTGAGCTCCAGCGGGTAGCACAGGCCCAAGAAATAGAAGCTGGGGGCCATCCTCGCCTACAATATCTGTAAACAGATGTAGTTTATGATAATGAATACCTAATATGAAAATATTTGCAGTCCTGGTTTTGCAGACGGATGAGTGACAAGCCATCTGAAGACAACAGAGCCAAGACGGACACTTGTTGATGAATCAAGGGCCGAAAAAAGGAGCAGCGTCAACCGCGGGATGGGGGACTGACACCCCTGAAAAACACCCGAAACGGCCTAGACCGGGGAGGTTCAGTTGGTGCCTTGTGGCCTCACAGACCCTCGGGTGGTTTGATTGGCCCGCCAAGCAGGCCTAGCGCCTGCTGCTGTCGTTTTGCGGCAGCACTGAGCAGCATCACCAACCTTGACAACGCCTTGCCGCCGCCTCGCTCAACACCACCTCGACGACACGTTCCCCGTATCAAAGGGCTCTAACACACCTTCCCCTACGACATCGGACTCTGGCCCCGTCTGGAAAACATCATCCCCACCACAACAACCTCCCCGCCAACTCGTCCTCCCCCGCGTTGGGCTCTTTCGGCCCCCAATCTCCTGAGCCTGCTCCCGCCCGGCGTCGCGTCGATGGACAGACAGTGTCTCGGCGCGTGATTCATCATTTGACCGGGAAGACAGCCCCGCGATGGGCGCAAACGGAGGTGGTGGGATGGGGGGCTCCGCGCATGAGATGGGCCAGATGGGCAACGGCTCGAGCCAGCCTGCGGCGACCGAGTACACCCTCCAAGGTTTGTCTCTCCCCTCTGGCTCCGACGCGAAGAGATTTCGGGCTCGACGCCGTCGTATCCCCGGACGAGTGCTAACGGGCGACTGCCAGGTGTAATGCGCTTCCTCCAAACCGAATGGCACCGACACGAGCGCGACCGCAATGCCTGGGAGATTGAGAGGCAGGAGATGAAGAGCAGGATAGCGAACCTCGAAGGCCAGGCGAGACGGTCAGATGCGACACAAAAGGCACTGAAGAAATACGTGACGATACTCGAAAAGAAGGTCAAGGACCAGGCGGCGCTCCTCAAGGGCGGCAAGCCCGACACGCCAGAACCCGACGCGAATCCCGACCGCTCTGCGCTGCTCGAGGAGAAGTTGCGATGTATGTCCCCTCGGCCAGCTCAACTTCGCTGGCTTGGCGTCGTGCCCGGATGTGCGCTAACCATTGGACAGCATCAACAGACAAGGCCCAGGACCCTGCTGCGAACCCCCACCGTATCGAGCCCGGCCAGCCAGAGGACGAAGCCGCGCGCCAGGATCTCAAGATGTTCCTCGACCAGTGCCAGGCTGAATTCACATATCTCATGATCACACCCGCAAACCCCCTCCCGCCCAGGGAGTCGCCGTCTCTTCCCATGATTGAGGATCTACGGGAAGGGGACATGTATGGACAACCACCACTAGACCCGAACTACCAGCAGGCTATGCGTCCGCAGCCGACCAATGTGCGAGAATATCTTTCCGCCCAGGCAGCCCAGACCAGCAACCACGCCCCCCCTCCCTCTGGTGCTGCCGGCTACGCCCCCAGACACCCCGACGTCCAGCCTTCGCCCATGGTCCGCACCTCAAATGCCGAGCTCCCTCCCGCCAGCTACAGCAATAACAATCAATGGCCCGCCCACGCCCAAACGACGGGCTTGTCCGGAGAGGAGGCGGCAGGCAAGCTAGGAAACCACACAGGGAGGCCACAACAGGGTACCGAGGAGATGAACGAGAGCGGCGGCAAGCGCGAGACAGCTGAGACGGATGCTTGGGACTTTAACGAAGGCGGCTTTCCGGACCCGGCCGCTCCCGCTCCGCAAATCCAAGCCCGGCCCGACGCGGACGCTTTCCCAACCACCGAAACCCCCCAATCACCAAACCGCGGCCCTTTGGTCCATCGCCGAAGGAACTCCAGCTCCATGGCCCGGAGGAGGAGCGCAGAGCATGATCTGTCACTCAACGCCGCCGCCCAACGCGGAGAGAGCGCTAGTTTCAAGCTCAAGTTTGGGTTGCGGGGCCACCTCGACACGGTCCGCACCGTCATCTTCTCCGGCGGTGGAAGCCCAGGCGAGCCAGAGATCTGCACGGCCGGCGACGACGGCACCATCAAACGCTTCCACATTCCCGACCGCCACCCCGGCCACCCGAGCAACCACAGCTCCGACCTGGACGTCACTGCAGACTTCACCCACCGCGGCCACAACGGGGCCGTGCTCTCGCTAGCATCCTGGTCTCCATCCCCGAACTTCTCCACCGGCGGCCGGGCGCAAGGCGACGGGTGGATCTTCTCGGGCGGCCAAGACGCCACCATCCGCGTCTGGGAGCGGGGCCGAGTCGACCCCAAAGCCACCCTGGACGGGCACACCGACGCCGTCTGGGCCATCTGCGTGCTCCCCACCAACCTCGGCGCCGTCTTCGGCCAAGCCAGCCACTACGGCACCCCCGACCGGATCCTCCTCGTCTCCGGCGCCGCCGACGGCTCCGTCCGCGTCTGGTCCGTCAGCGCCCCACCCCAACTCACATCCCCGCAGCCCGGCCCCGGCCGCCGCGGGCCCGGCGGGCGCGTCCGCGGCAACTCGATGAGCTCGGGCTCCGCCTTCCCCAACTCGCCGCAACCCACGACGGCGTCCAACTCCCCCTTCCACCACACCCTCGTGCATACCATCTCGCGCGCCAACTCGACGGCCAGCCCGACGTGCATCACCCCGCTCAGCCCCAACGGCGAGACGTTTGTCGTCAGCTACGCCGACGCCGCCGTCATCGTCTACGACACGCGCTCGGGCGAGGAGATCGCCGCCATGGCCAGCCTCGAGACATACGACGGCACACCGGCGACAAGCGTCAACGCCGTGGTCGCCACGACGGTCGGCCTCGACCAGCCGCAGGGCCTAAACGAAGACGAAGGTTCCGGCGGCGGCGGCGGCGGCCCCACGGGCGGCGGCCGCTCCATGGCGGGCTCGGGCGTCGAGGGCGTCATCATCTCGGGCCACGAGGACCGATTCGTGAGGTTCTTTGACGCGAACAGCGGTATGTCCCCTTCCCCGACCCTCCTTGGGGGAAACCAAACTGACAACGGTGATGCAACAGGCCAATGCACGTACAACATGCTCGCGCACCCGGCGTCCATCTCGAGCCTCTCGCTCAGCCCTGATGGTAGGGAGCTCGTCAGCGCCGGCCACGACGCCTCGCTGCGCTTCTGGTCGCTCGAGAAGCGCAGCTGCACCCAGGAGATTACCAGCCACCGCGTCATGCGCGGCGAGGGCGTGTGCGACGTGGTCTGGAGCCAGGACGGGCGGTGGGTGGTTAGTGGTGGCGGGGACGGGGTGGTTAAGGTGTTTTCGAGGTAGATGGACTGGCGGGTGGGTGGTTAGGGTGGGGGATGGCGTGTCGGAGTTGGAGTTGGAGTTGGAGTCTCGGGTGGGTTGGTGGGTGGGTGGGGGGTGGGGGGGTGGGAAGGGAACCTAGGGTATTAATGGTAGGAACGACGAATGCGGGTTTTTGTACGACGGCGGTGGATGGATGGCATTTGTGTATATGACGGGCGGACGGACGGGGGGTGGTGGTGTTTTGGAGGCAGCAGCAACAGCAGCAGCAGCAGCGATGGCTAGATGATGTTCACCACCGGATTTATGTTCCTCGTCTGTCTGTCTGTCTGTGCTGTTGATGTTGGGCTCTTTTCTTCATTCTTGTCGTTTTTTTGCACACAGAGATTATACCCACCGTGTTCCTTTCCTTTCCAGATTGTCTGGGTTGCCATGTCATCTCGGGAGTATGGGGAATGTGTTGGCTGCAGTGGTCGTCATGCTGGGCGTGGCAGGAGAGTACCTTATGTCTGGTTGGCCGGTCATCACCATCTTCTCTCTGTATTTGTCTCCAGTCCCATTGAGCATCAAGGCAGGCAAACTTGGCTGGGCTGGGTTGATGAACGCATGTCACATCGTTTGCAGTCTTTTACCTAGGCTCCCATCCACGACTCTATATACTGCGCATACCAACCCTTTCATCTCGAATTCGTCACATTGGGCAAAAGAGGCACAGGTGTCAGATAGCAGAGAAACCAGAGAAGCTCAATTCAGATGATTGCCAACGGTGCATCTTGTGCACTAGGCAAGTACTCGCGGGTATCTCGACCCCTGGCCTGTATGGCATACCAAAAGCTGCGCTATCATCTAGACATTGCCTCACGTCATCCATCCCATGATTTCCTGTTCCGAGCCCATCATGCCCACAGAACTCAAACCCATCGCAACCGTCACCATCTGACATGGTAGGTACAACGCCCTACTGCTTCTGCGAAATCATCATCTCCTCGTTATCCGCAATCGGCGCCGGTCGGTTCGAGCTCTTGTTGAGCACATTCTCGCGCACCACCGAGCGGGTGCCCGTGGCATCCATCTCGTACTCCTCCTGCTTCACCGACAGCACGTACTCCTCGTCGTCAATGTGGCGGAACGTCAAGTAAAATATGACCGTCAGGATGCCACCGGCGATCGCGACGCCGCCAAAGTCCCACGTCAGGTACGGGTCGGTAATGACCGACGAGGCGGCCAGGCCGATGGTGTACGAGATGGCCGACGAGAAGAGGTTGATGGCCGAGACGAGGCCGCGCATGTTGACGGGGGCGCGCGAGTAAGCGATGCCGTAGGCGGGCACGTTGATGAAGAGCTCCGAGACGCCTCCTATGGCGAAGGGGATGGCAGTCCACCAGATGCTGATGTCGGCGACGCCCGTGCCGACCTTGCAGTCGCTCGAGCCGTAGTTGCCGCAGGGCGACAGCTTGTAGGCGTAGGCGTTGAGGACCGTGTAGGCGACGCCGGCCAGCGTCGAGAGCCCTAGGCCTGTCGTCATGCGCGCGACGGGGCCGTAGTGGATGTTGACACGTCGTAGGAGCGGATAGAGCCCGTAGTTGAGGACGGGAGCCATGAGGATGATGCACAAACAGTTGAAGTTTTGAACCACATCGTTGGGCACGCCGTCAGTTTTGAGCATAGTTGTCAGGAAACTTGCAGAGCTTCCGATGCCGTAGTCGTTCATCATCTGGATGGGGAAGAAGCAAAAGATTCCAGTGGCTTGGAAGGTACGGCGGACGTCGTCAACAAACTCGTCGTTCCACGTCGTCTTGTACTTGGTCTGAACCCCGTCGGCGGCGATGGCCGAGGGCTTGGCCCGGTCCCAGAAGCCCTTGCGGCCAATCCTCTTGAGGCCTGCACGGCGCAATGCGACGGCAAGGACCTTGCATACGTTGCTGAGATCGCTTCCACCGGGCGGGTGAAGCACCAGACGCTTGTAAAGAAACCAGAGGAGCAGGGGGAGGGGGACGTAGAGAATGAGCGGGATGAGGAACGCCAGCCACCACCCCACGTACTTCTCGGCGTAGGACGTCGCGACGCCCATGAACCCGCCAATGTTGATCAAGAGATAGAACCAGAGCATGACTCTCTCCGTGGTGGACTCGGGATCCTCGATGACGCGCTCTCCCGAGGCCGTGGTGATAACCTTGGGCACCGTCGTGGTAATCTGGTCAAGGAGCAATGGCGAGACGTTAGGCTTGAACATGCCTGTTCGTGAAGGATTAGCCTTTGGCGGCAGTGGACGGGTGGGGATGGAAGCTTACCCGCGCCGAACGAGAGAATGTAGACGGAGAGGAAGAAGGGGACTTTGGCGTTCCCGCTCGCCAACAGGTCCTTGGAGCCGGCAGCGACCAAGAGGACATGGGCGATGCCGAACACGACGACGCCCCAGCAAATAAGCTTGAAGCGCCCGGTTTTGGCATCGGCGAGCCAGCCAAAGAAAAGAGGCAGAGAATAGGCGAGAAGACTGAATGAATTCCCCACGGCATTGGCGGCGACAGTGCCGAGGCCAAGGGCACCGGCGGTCTGCTGGTCACCCTTGGGAGGGGCGCCATAGCCGTTGCCACCGACGGGGAGAGGCCGGTTGACATAGTTGTTAATCAGCGGCTGCACGCCGTAGTACGAGGCTCTCTCGCAGAACTCAACGATGCAGATGAGGTAGGCGACCATGGGGATGGATCCAGCGACACGGCGTAGTGTTCTCATCTCCTCCTCGGTGGGTTTGCCATCATAGTCCTCATCTGCGAAGGGGTCCAGGTACGGCGGGTGGCTGTCGCCGAGCGGGACATTGTCCATCTTTTCCAGGGGAGACACGACATCGCGGTCGCTGGCCGTCGTCGACGAGGTCCCACGGTGGTCTGCGCGTGGTGTTAGGGATTGTGAAGCTGCGCAGTGTTGGTGGCCTGCAAGTAAAAGAATGCCTACTCATGGTTGCGCGGGGCAGTCCTGTTTGACTGCGCCGAATACAGGTCGTCGTGGGTCCTCGGGGTTCTGGCAGCGAGAGTTCGTTTGTTTGTGGAGAAGAAGATGGAAGAGGGAAAGATGGGAGGCCGCACAGGGGAAGGAAAAGAGGGAAGAGGGTGGATATGACTGGAAACCTTGATAACGCGCGTCCTGGAGGGGGAAGGTGCGAAAGTTGGGATGGATGGCGCGCGAGTTGTTGACTTGAATGGGAGGAGCGGCGAAAGGGCGAACTCGGAGCAGCAGTCCACTCTTTCCTCATCCCTTATCTCTCTTTCTGTCATCCTTTGCCTTTGCTATCTATTCTGTGCTGTCAGCTGGATTTGATCATGACCCCGTGGAAGGCCGGAAATCATCCTCACTGCGGAAGGAGTGAGTCCTGTGGCACACATGCGGCCACATGCTGCACAGAAACAAGCTTCTCTTGCCTCCACAGCCTTTTCCCCCACAAAATTCACCAACATTATCAAGTTCATCAGTATCGGAGGGGCAGGACCATCGGCAGGTGTGGTGGAGGAGAGGACAACCGGTGATGTGGTTGTTCAGTTTGTCACACAGAGGTGAGCCATGTCTTGGATCGAGGTTCTTTTGACAGTCAGCCACAAAGCTTGGCTGGTCTTGACCTTGAACGACGATGTGATTGTGCAGCAGCACCACCAAGTCGCCTCGACATGGAAATCCGAGACAGTAGTTCGTCCAACTGCCCGGTTAGCAACACCATTTTCAAACACCCGATCTCTCTCGGGGAATGGAGACGGAGTATTCCCTAATGGAGAAGGTCAGTCGGCTCAAGACATTGTATTCATCATCGGCCCGGGAACTGGTATACGGCGATGATAAGCTTAGTCCCGGGGGCGCTTGTCGGGCCAGGGGCAAGAAAAGAACCGTCATCCACCCCCAGCTGCTGTTTCGCTGAGACTCCGAATGACTTGCCCAATCTTCAAGACCACAGCACCAGACCCTCGGCATTCGGAGCTTCCACAACTTTGCTCTGTCGCATTCGGGCCGGCGTGTCAACCCTCGGCAGACAGTATGGTCTTGGTATGGTCCAGGCTTGTCAGATCTCGGGTGTCGCCATCGGCATGGTTTCCCCGCCAGCGTGTGCGACCATCAGCGTGCTGTAACCTGAGGCTCGTCCAAGGTAGCAGAGTGTGAGGTTGAACTTTGAAGCAGAGGTATGAGGGGTTCCGGGTTCCCACGACGTTGCCCTGCCGAACACGGAGTATGCCGAGAGGCTAACGGGGAAGAGTGCCGGTGGAAAAGCTTAACTGCGCCCTCCCGCGCTTGGCCATCTTGGCTCGCTTGGGCATGCCTGCATTTTGCCAGGGGTGTTTGGGGGGGGGGGGTGGAATCGCTCGTTAACGTCAAGAAGGTGTGGATAATTGTCAGATGCATGGAATCGATGGAAGACCCGACGAGAGGAAGCGCCGCAATTGACCAATCGCATAATGTTCGATCCCGATCTCTTCCACAGGGGACAATGCCCTATCGTACGTACTGCTTGTCTACGGGTACGGAGTATCGTCTCCCTCATCTTACTCTTCATCCATCTCCGCCTGTCAGACCCGACCACACCCATCGCCTCGAACTGTGGCCACCAAGCAATTGTCAGCTCCAAGTCGCGCAAAGCTCGGGGTACTTGAAAACCCTGCCACACCCCCTCGAGCCTCGGGTCCAAAGGACGGGATATTCCGCCCCTTGTACCGTCCAAGGCCCGGCTCGCATTACCGTGTACGGAGTAACATCGGGGTCATCTGGGGTGCATGAGAGAAACTCGAGTCCTGTTTGTGTACAGTCCTCACGGCTCTTCGTGAGGGGCCTCGAGTCCTGTTCTTGTACTATCCAGTCCTCACGGTTCTTCTTCTCTGGACTCAGCTCAACATCAAAGTACGTCCAGTCCTCTCACGGCGACACACAGATCCCCAGACCAGCCATGTGCAGACCCCATCACATGGCCCAGCATCAACAGTCCGCGTACAACTTCATATACGACCGCTTCCCCCCGAATTCCCACCCCATCGTATCCAACCTCGCCCCCCAGATATCCCCCCCCATCACCCCCTAAAACCCCAACTCCTTCCCCGCCCACCCAATCCTCGGCCCCTGCCCCCCCTCCCCCGCATCAAACACCACAAACGCGCTCTTCAACGCCGTA
Source organism: Podospora conica (assembly GCA_030685255.1). Lineage (NCBI taxonomy): Eukaryota > Fungi > Ascomycota > Sordariomycetes > Sordariales > Podosporaceae > Podospora > Podospora conica. Next base: position 211,874 of record MU839475.1, read on the forward strand.
TCCCCAAAGATATTCACCCCCAGCCCGCTACTACTCTGCAGCCCCCCAAAGCACACATTACTCCCCCTCGTAACCGGCGCATACGCCATGATCCGCGCCGGCACCGCGATCCTCGCCGCCCCTATCCCAATCACAAAGTCGGGCGCCTTGGCGTCGCAGGGGAACACGATCCCCCCGTACGTCTGCGTGGCGTCGACGGCGCCGGGGACCTGGCGGTAGTAGGCGCGGACGACGGCGTCGGGGAGGTACATGAGCGTGGTGCCGGTGTCGGCGATGCCGGTGAGGGGGGTGGCGGTGAAGTTGGCGCCGACGCCGTAGCCGGACGTGGTGAACGTCCAGTAGCCCGGGGACGGGTTGACGGGGGTGTAGGTGATGGGGGTGGAGTGCTTGGCGGGGTCGATGTAGCCGAAGTCGTAGGTTCCTTCTGCGTGGGGGTTAGCTACCTATGCCCCGGGCCCGGGGGAAGGGTGGGGGCTTACCGGCGCGGTACTTGAGGTCGGACGTAAACAGCGGCTTATCCAGCGTCTTCCTGACATTGTCAAAGAACGTCGGCTGCTTCTGCGGACGGATCGTGTTGAGCGCCCCGAACCCCAGCCCCGCCAGCCCGTCCATGTGCATCTCGCGCGTGAAGCTCGCCGACACCTGCTGCGCGCACCCGATGGACTGGTTGGCCACCGTGAGCCCGCCGACGGTGAGGGTGTCGACGAAGACGCTGCCGCCCGAGTTGGACCCGTCGCCGTACCGGATCGACCAGCTGTGCCCGCCCAGCTGCTTGGCGCTGGTCGACTGGCCGGGCGCGTACGGCGTCTGGCCCTGGAGCTGGATGGTCGGCATGAAGCTGGAGAAGACCCAGAGGTCCGACGACCCCGAGTCGAAGTCCAGCCACAGGGTTTGGGGGGGGGTGCCGATGGTCACGGGCGTGATGTAGGCCGTGTCCATGTCGTTGATGGGCACGGCGGCGGCGCTGCCGGTGCTGCGGCGGAGGATCTCGGCGTTGGAGGCGGACGAGGTGGCCAGCATGGCGCGGACGAGGTAGTCGGGCGCGGCGGTGCCATATTTGAGGTGGGTTTTGAGGACCGAGAGGGCGCCGTTGAACTCGTAGGTTGGGTTGCGGACTTGCTTGATCGAGACCTTGCCGGCGCCAAAGTGTTGGCTGTTGCTGGCTTGGTCCTGGAGGACGGTGTTTCCGATCTTGGGCGGGAGTGCCAGGGCGGGCCCCGCGGCGGCGAGGGCGGCGACCAGCCAGAGGCCGGTGGTGGTCATGGCTGGGGGTTGGCTTGAGGCTTTGATGCTGGAAGGGGGCTGAAGGGAGACAGAACCGTCTTGCAAGCCCGGATGAGTTGTCGTCACGGTAGCACAGACCGGGAGGGGGTTGCTGTCGTGGACCTTGATACCGCCCGGCGCGAGGGCTTATCTACCTGCCGCCCTTCCTATATGTGGTGCCGTCAAAGGCATATCCCCTCTCGTGGTTCCCGGCATTGGGGAGACATTGGCCATGGCGTCGATATGAGCTGGACGTAGATTTGCCGTTGACCCCTCACGATCCCCGGGAATACCAGAATGTCTGATACCGGCGACGACGACCTGATCGAGGTCGCTCGAGGTCAAGTCGGGATCGAGACCGTGAAGCTCGCCATGGCCCTTGGTGCCAAACAGAGTGCTGCAATATCGGTTATCTTGGCTGACAGGTTGGAGGTTCTCTTGCGAGTTGGACCAGCTACCTCCTTCCAGAAGGGGTGATACCGGCCGGGTGGTCGTGCTCTGTCGCCATGCTTGCGGTGACCGAGCGGCGATGTCTGCGATAGACTCCCCCGAGCATATCGCGCCCTCGAGATGAAGCGCTTGATACGCGACACCAAGTGTCCAATCATGCCCGAGAGAAGTCGGCGACGACGGCTTCGGCAGTTTACCCAGAGGGGTGTGCATTCCATGTCGGCCGTCAGGGGTACCACACCAGGAATTTTCCGAAGGGCGACACGGTCCTCCTCTTGTTGGCGGTGATGATATCAGTCGCCCTGCCTTTTGTCGAGCACCAGTGATGTGATTGTCCTCGATAGATGAAGTCCCAACCCGTGACGCCTTGCAAGATGGTCCTCCCACGGCACTTTTGCATCCTCGAATGAAGCCTTCTCGATGCCCAATGCAACACGTCCGGCAGAGGTCCGTCTCGGCGGGGCGGGGCGAGACCTGCCGTCCCTGATAAGCACATCATCCTGCCGCATATCCCGTCACCAGTGCCGGCGGATGTGACCGTGTCGGCGGGTGTTGGGGGGGTGGTTGGCAACCGCCGTCTCTGTTCGCAGGTTGGTGGTCTCTCGCCCTCACCACGACCGTCACATGCGCCGGCAGTTGATCGGGGGCGTGGTAGCATCCGGGATGCATTGACATGTCAATCAATGCCCAGCGCCGATCGACCAGTTCTCCGCGGCGAAAGAGGCAGCTGCGAAACCCCCGTCGGAGTCAATCTTCTTCACGACCCAGGCAAGCCCAGGAACGCAATGAAAAATGAGAAAAAGAGGCCGGTCAGACTTCCATCGACACCCACCCCGCCAGAGCGCCCAAAGGCAAGACCTCGCGGCAGGGTTCAGATCATCGCACACTCTCTATACAGCCCCTCTTGCGAGAGACCGCCACCTTTGCAGGCAGGGCGAGAGTAAAAGCGCTAACTGTTGGGCAAGTCGAGGATATGAATCATCAACCCGGGTGGGATCTGTGGCTCCGTTAAGGAACACAAAAGAGGACGACTACTATAGAAATGATTCTATGAAGTAAGATCGACATGAGGAAAAAAGAGAAAAGGGGAGGAAAGGGACGAGAGAGGACAGGAATATATATGTTGGTGATGTGGCCTGTGCACGAGCGAGAATTTTCGGTGCCCCACCCGGCCGGCGGGTGGGCAGCCCTTGTCACCTGGCAGGGGCTGGCAGCAAGAGTCATGACAGTGGGGTGAATGACGGCACTGTCGTGACGACCTCAAACGGGCGCGGTAAGAGCAGCCTGGGTGAGTGAGTTCAACGAGATTCCCCAATTTGCCGTTCTACATGATGGAGTATTCAGAAGTTCGAAATGACAACCTGGAGTCAAAGTTTCCAATCCCCAAGCTCCTCCCTCCCCTCTCCCCCTCTCCGTCGACATCGCCTTCCCAGCAATCCCCCCACGCTCCTCCTGCCCCTCGACCTGCCCCCACCAACCCCCACCACACCACTCCTTCCACGTCGCGCCCCCTTGAGACTCAACTCAGCGTGTCCTCTGGGTGAACTTGGTCATCCGCTCCCTGGGGAACGGCGGCGCGAGTGACGAATGGCCGGAGGCGTTAAGTATGTCGTATGCCAATACTCTGCGGGGGACATGGGCGCTTGGGACGGGGACCTGAACGTCCCGACATGGCTGTGGGTGGTTCATGGAGATTGTGGTGATGGTTTGGCGTGGGCGCCAAGTGTTGGTTGCTCCGGCAAACGTGTTGACTTCCCCCTTTTCCCCCGGCGGTCGAGCTTGGCCTTGGCATCCGGATGCTCTGGTGGTGGCGGGGGGATTCGAACCGCGATGTGCTTGCGAACCGTCTCGGGGCACCGTTGCCGTACTAGATGACCCTCCAGTTGACGTTCAGGGACCCAGGCAGGGAACTACCTTTGAGGTTAATGATAAAGGGGCCAACCTTGACCAAATATACAACGTCACTGTCGGGATCAGCCGCCAGCTTCATGAGTTCCACGCCGTAGATATCTCCTCCCGACGTATAGAGCGCAACGGCATAGCGCCTCTGGTCAATCAGCTCAGAGCTCGTTATATCCATCCTTGGCGTGTCCCAATTCCATGAATCACCCCTAGCCATCATTGCTCCCCAGCCATTTTCTCCTTTATCCACGTAAAAGACGCCCACCTGGTGCATCGACACGGACCCATCCTCGTTGATCTCCCACGTCGCAACGGCCGGGTGATCCTGTCTGGATACCATCACGCTGGGCGTCGCCCATACGGCGCCCGTTGAAACAGGTAACATGCTACCGAGACGGTAGCGTCCGGCCTTGATTTCGTCAAGGTGGAACGGGTAAAAGATCGGGTCTCCCCGTAGACCGGGTAGATGAGACACGCGGCGAAGCGGATCGTGATAAATCCCATCGTAGAACAGAGCGCCAATCTTCCGGGCAGCTTCGCGGAGGAACGGAAGTGGAAACATCTCGAACGCAGCTTCCTCGGCGCCAGGGCGACCCGAGCTATTCGCGGAAAGACCAGCGTTGTACCAGTCCGTCACGCCAATGGCCGACATGATGGCCGGGGCGCGGTTCGACGTGCACTTTCGGAGGGTGGAGGCCGTCAGGACCATGGCATGAGACCCCGCCGTGATTAGGTAGTGCAACCGCGTCTTGCTGAGTAGATAGATCAGTTCTTTGAGGCCCGGTGAGACGTGGGATCCTGCGCGGTGGTATATCGAGACGGGCCAGGCGGCGGGAGTGTGTTCTCGATGCTTGAACCACTCCTTGGCGTCGTCAAACGGAGTGTCGATCGGATGCTCCATCGTCAGAAACAGCTGGATCTCCTCCGCGAAAACGGCCAATGTGCGAATGGATATCGGCGAGCCGCGCCCGTCTTCAAGCCGTTCCCAGCCGCGAGAGTAGAGCTCCAGGTCGGGGCACAGGAGACATTCCTGGAGCGTCCAGAGGGATGAGAACCAGCTGCTGAGCTTATCAGGACTTGGGTGGTCCTCGTCATTTCCGGACATGGATGGTGTTGTCCCCGGGTTCATACGTGAGCCGCCAGTGTCCTTCAAGAAATTGGAACTGGTAAGCAGCTCGCTGAAGCGCATCGTATCTGCTGCGGCCTTCTTCAATACACTCCGATCCACTTTGTCAGCACGCCAGATGGAAGAGACATGCAGGAAGTGAAGGGCCGCCCAATGTAGCGACGTCCGCAGGGGTTCCCACGAGTCAACGTCGTGGATCCAGGCGACGCAGCGCTCCGAGGCCCGGAAGATGGAGCTCTGCTTGCCAATTTCCGTGCGGGAGAGAGGGTTGTCTCGGTTCTGGGGGATACAGAACAGGTCGAACCACACGTAACGGGAATCGAGAGACTGAAGCTGGGCGGGCAAGGTGCGGACGTCGTACTGTGAGTTTTCCGGCACCGGCCAGGGCACTCCGGGAACGGCGGCGTATTTGCCAGTTCGCCAGCGGCCCCAAGTATGGCTAACACACACGTAGTCGAGGTGTTCATGTTGTTTCGTCGCACGCAGCTCCGCAACTTCGACCGTCCGCTTCTCGTCGGTGTCCCAGAGGTAGTACGGTAGGTGCGCCGGAGTGTCTGCCACCACTCGCCCTGCCGCGCCGGGGAACTCGTTCCTGAGAACGACAGGGTACTTGGTGGACGGATGAGTTCGAGGATGTGTTCGAGGATGCAGTGCTGCGCGCGCCATCTTTTGCAGGACGGACAAGCCCCCCACAGTGAATCTGAGTCCCTGAAGACCCCAAAGCCAATCTTCGCTCAAGTAGAGCTCCCGACGGAACTCGTATACGAAGAGGTCAAGGCACCTGGCATGGTACAGTGACTGGTTTGCTAGGGATTGGTCCGGGGAACCTATCCCGGGCCTTTCTGATGGCAACCCGGAGGGGTTGAAGAGGTTTCTGTTTCTCCCATCCAGAACGTACAAAACTCGAGTGACGGCGCCAGGGAGACGCGCATCACAGTGCTCGGCCTCCCACCATGATTCGAGGAGGAGGTATGATCTCAACTGAGAGGGCGACATGCCGGCGCGAAACCGGTAGTCGTCTTGATAGAGTTGGCGGAACTGTTTCCAGTAGGTTGGAATTTCTCTCAGGCTAGGCGCTCTGCGTTCTGTGTTGGGATCGGGCCGGCGAGAGTGGCGATCCATGTACAGCCAGAGAGGACAAATATCCCCCGGGATATCGCTCAGAGGCGTGAATTTCTCAAGTTCTCGGTGCGGATTAGTTGGGACACATAAGCCAGGGTGGTGAGTGTTGGGTGAATGGGGCCAGCTTACCCAAGGCGACAAGCTCCGCAATAGAAGTTCTAGTACTATCAGACATGGTATCTTCTGTGGACAGCGCACGGCGAAGTAGGCAGAGTCGTGTTTGGAATAGTGCTATTGAAGCTAGGGTGGTAGGGTACCTACCTAGGTAGATATCTTTGTCAATGAGCAGGTACTGGGCTGTGTCTGTCAGCCAGAGATGGCATAGCCACCCCGAAATGTTTCGGCGCCCACCGCCGTCGCAAAGCCTCATCCAGACTCCAAGCCTGGTCGACCTTGATTCGGTCGTCTTCCCCGTCGATGCATGAGACGTCAAGCCAAAGGATTTCGTTGGCCGCCACGCGTGAGAGTACGAGCACCCACGACTGGCACGCCGGGCAGAGGTACGAACTCATTCGCTGCGAAATGCTTCAACCTTGGGAGGTAACCTACCGGTGTCCTTGGCCCTGCAAGAGTGCCCAAGGCACCCAATGGAGGCACAACCTGTCAGCCCGGGTCCGAGATCGCCCTGCCTACATAAGTGACGACGACGATGACGACGTGTTTTGCCAAAACGCAAACACCGTGAGACGACATCAAAATGACTGCTGTCGTTGCGGCTATTGGCGCAACCGTCGGGTACCTTGGCGCCGAGGTGGCCGAGGAGTCCATGTTTGAGCGTATCCTCTGGCCCCAGCGCTACCACAACTATCTCGACTTCGCCAGCCTGGCCAAGCTGTCGCTCCTCATGCCCATGAGCGGGCCGCTGCACCGAGCCGCGCTGGTGACGCTCGACGGGTTCCGCGATCACGGACTCTACCGGGGCTTCCTGCGGGGCGACATGCTCGGCACCGCCTTCTTCAGCCGGCAAAAGGGCGCAAAGTACCACGATCGGACACGGACGACCCCGGTCCCGACTCCGTCGCCCCAGCATCTCGCCACCCCCTCCGGAGACGTTCGCAACGGCTTCTGGATCGAGGTCCTGAGGCAGGTGGAACGCCGTCGTCCCTTGAAGAGAACCGGGGCCGCCCGCGATGGCGGCGACGACGGCGGCAACGACAAGGCCCCGATGCGCGCAGCGAAGCCCATCTTCCGCCTTTCCCTCGACATCCACCCCCTCGATGCTCCCCGCAACGGCCCGGGCATCAAGGTCTGCGAATCCCGCCTCACAGTCTGGACGTTTGTCGGCATTTTCCTCAGCGAGCTGTCGACTCTTTGTATCGCCTTGGCCACAGGGCTGTGGTACCGGCTCGGCGACGCCAGCACCACCAAGCTGCCAGACGCCTGGCTGGTTGGGTTCTTGTGTATCCCACTCCTTCTCAAGATACTGGCTGCGCTATTTAGCGTTCGCCGCGAGGGCATCGCCGGACAGGGAACGCCACTGGATCTGTCCGCGCCCGCGCAGATATCGACCGCCAGCAGTAGCAGCACGAGCACATCTTTGCAGGACGCCCCCAAGCCGCTCAGCCGGTCAGTACCCAAATGCCGCGAGCCTCCCGCTCGCGCTCGGGGTACGGGACCCAAGGTGATACTCGAGATCACGGACCCGACGATCGGCTTCGCCCTTGTCATCAGCACGCCGCCGGTCACTTCGGCGCTGTTCCAGTTCTTTCGGCACTACGGGCACCCGGCCCGGGCGTCGTACATGGATCGGGTCCGGGAGACGGCAAGCATCCTCGTCGTGTATGCGTTTCTCTTTTACTTTCCGGTCGGCCTGTTTGCGCTGTCGTGGATGAGCGAGCCGTCGCAGTACATCTGGCTAGGTCAGCAGCTGTACTGCGTTGGGGCCATGCACATTGTGCGTCTTGCTGGATGGCAAACCTGTTCAAGAACGGAGGAGCGGGTTGCAAAGCTGCTCTTGCAGAACAAGACCGTTTACCTTGTTGGGGACGGCGGCGGCTGGGCTGAAGCGAGGCTCGAGGTGGAAGAGGTCGGGTCGGTCCGGGAGGGGAAGGGAAGGGTGTTGGAAATTTTGCGTTGGAACGAAGAACTGGGCAGAGCTCGATCAGGATAACATTCCTCCAAGGTACCTACCTAGATTACCATCTCATGCTCATGGGGTCGATGCTGGTTCTTGCCCAAGGTCATGTTTAAAGCCGAGTGTCCTTCCGCGGGCAGGTGAGCTTGCGAGCGGAGGAAGGTTCAATGCTTTGCCCGACACATACCCGATTGCCTTCAGGCCACTTCCACATTGTCATTGGCAGCGGCTGGTCATTGGTCGGAAAGGGGATCGGGCAGGTGAGAGGCAGTCGCGTTGTTCGAATGCCTCACGTCCAGAAATCTGTTCCTCTGCCCTCTCTCACTCCAGAGAGACAACTTCCCATCGACACCGGGAGAGGGATCCCTGGTTCAAGACCGCAACCCATCGCCCTCAGCTTTGCACCTGGGTCACGCATCTTCAACCTCGACTTTCCGTCCACCTTGGAGCCGCTGGGTCTTCGTGCCAGTCGGAAGGGAGCTTTCATGGTTTGATATGGGTGCCCGACAGACCAAACATTGCTGCCCGGCCCTCCCGCTTCCTCCTGGCTGGGGATACCTTTCCTTTCCACTCGCAACATGGGAACGGCTCTGAATATCCAAGCGCAAGAGCAGCTCCTCGGCCGCTGGCCGCGGCGCCTTCTCCATGTGCCGTCGATGACCTCGTTCGAATGGCAACCGGGCAACCGGTACGGCCCGACGGCGGAACCAGCGTACAACGCCATCACCTATACCTGGGGCCGGTGGAAACTCAAGGGAGGGGAACAACCGGACGTCTTCCCCCTCCCCATCTACGGCGTTGCGTGGGAGATCCCCAGAGTCGATCCATCCTGCTTCACCACCCACCAACTGCGCGCCGCGATCCTCACGGCGACGAGCAAGGTCAAGGCACTGGGCGTCCCGGGCGAAACCACCCCCGTCGACTTCGTCTGGCTGGACATCGCATGCATCGACCAGCGCTGGGGCGAGCCCACGTCGGCAGCCGAGCTCGGCCGGCAAGCCGTCATCTTCAAGCACGCCCAAAACGTCTTCACCTGGCTCCATACCCTCGACCGGCCCGCCTTCGCCTCCGTGATGGCAGCCATAGTCGAGTCGGCCAGCGCGGCAGTGTCAGCGGTCGATCCGCGAAGCCCAGACCCCCCGGCAGCGCGAGCCGCACTACGCTTGCTCGACGATTGCACACGGCGGTTCTTCGCCGACCCCTGGTTCTCATCGCTCTGGACCCTCCAAGAGGCGTTCCTCAGGCCCGACGCGGTCGTCATGACCAGCGACGCCTGCGTGCCGCCCCGGCCAGACGCGCCGGCCTACCACGTGTCCATGTGGGACGTCATCGCCGAGCTCGAGCAGATCCAGCTCTCGGCAGCACTGCGCGAGACAGCCCCCGGCATCTACGACCGCCTCCTGTCCCGCTTCCAAAAGACCGGGTGGGCGTCCCTGTTCACCGGCCACCCCCTGGCGACCTACCTCGCCGCGTCGAACCGCACGGCAAAGCGCGCCGAGGACAGGGTATACGGGATCCAGCAGATCTTTGGCTTCCGCGTGGGCATCTCGGCCGTCGATGCCGTGCCCGGGTCGCACTTCAGCCTGGCGCAGCTGGAGGACCAGCTCGGCGAGCAGCTGCTGGCGCGGCTCCCCATCATCAGCCAGTACCACGTCTTCACGGAGCCGGTCGTTCTCGGGCGGGGCTGGCTCGTCAGCAGCAGCAAGTCCGTCCTGCCGGACCTCGACGGCCATGACGTCGCCCCCACCGCCCCCGTCAGCCGCCCGGCCGCCGCCGTGAGCGGACCCGACGAAGAAGACCTCGGGCAAGAGGAGCTGGCCATGTGCACCCTGTCGGTCCGCCGGGTCGGTGGGCTCTCGTGGGGTCACTTCGCCGGGCGTGCGTGCGACTTCCATGTGCTCGCCGAGAGGAGCCGACAGTTTGAGACGAGCTACCCGTTCAGCGACGAGCTGTTTGAGGAGATGCCCTTCTTCCGCGTCCACCTAGACGCTACCGAGGAGCTCGGCGAATACAAGGGGCCCAATCCCAATGCATCGGGACCGGAGCGCCATCGGCCGACCGTCGACAAGCTGTTGAAGCGATTTGACGGGCAGGCGAGGAAGGACCTGAAGGTCCTGCTTCTAGGACGCATGTCTACGGACCGGGCAGCCGCCATGGTTGGTCTGGTCGTGCTGCGACGTTTTGGGCAGGGTGTCGGGCATTTCTACCATCGGCTTGGGTTGTGTACGTGGCTGATTGCATACACTGAGATAGGGGGAGAGCCGCTGGATACGTCTGTATTTAACGGGGATGGGGAGCATTGGAAATCATGCTCGGGGCTGTTTGGCTAGTGAGGGATACAGACCACAAGGAAGGACGCATGGAGGTCAGCTTTGAGAAACAAAGGTTGCTTTGGATATTCGAACTTATTTTCCTGCAATGCTCCATTCAGTCATTTGACACGGGGCTGGTGGTGACGAACCGGATGTACTCAACTGCATATCAGAACCTCAAGTCAGGAAGAGACGTTGACACTGCTCGGGTAGTACGTTTTGTCGGCTTCTCCGGCATTCTGCAGTGGTGGTTATTTGGTAATTCAGGGGTTGGTGTTTACACGATGCATTGGAGGCGGCTAAATGGAGGAGGGTTCAAGATACCTAGGTTCGAGGACATCCCCAGATGATACCTATGTTCAAGAAGATCCAGTAGGCACCCAGGCAGCATCAGTTAGCAGGAACTTTAGTAGACACCCCGAGACAGGGGAATAAGAGTTTGAGTTGAACTTTTGCTCTTCGAATTCTCCGTGTCACGATGAGTACTGGCATGCGAGTCTAGTTCACGTCTCTCGCTCTCTCACAAAGATACACATACACACAGGGCACAGAAACGTTGAGAAAACAATGCGTATTATCAATACTGTAAAGACTGGCTAACTGCATTAGACAGGAAAGGCAACGATGTCGGTAAGGACCGGCCGGTGCCTCTGGCACAGCATCATCTCATAACCATAATTCAACGCGGCGTCCTCTCCTCCACACCCTCAACACACATCATCATCCTTCCACCACCAGCTTAGAACAGCTTGTGCTCGAGCGTCATGTCCGACTCGGGCTCGAGGCCGACGCACGCGCGGAAGATGTTGGTCATGGCGGCGCGCTGCTTGGCGAGCGAGTTGATGACGGGAGTGCCGGGGGGCGTGAGAGGGGCCTTGAGCATGTAGCTGAGGATGCTGAGGACGCTGTGGAAGCCCTTGTAGTCGGCCGTGGCGGCATCGCCCGACGCCTTCCACTGGATGCGCGTCATCATCTCGGCGAGGATGACGAGATCGATGATGAGGGGCGAGGCGAGGAGCGAGTCCTCGCAGACGTTGAAGATGGAGATGGTCTGGTGGCCGCCCATGAAGATCTCGGCGTAGTACTCGTCGAGAGCGCGCTTGTTGTCGCCGACGGCGGGCATGTACTTGATCACGACAGTGTGGTCGGGGTGCTCGCCGGGGGCGTAGAGCACGTTGTTGGCCTCGACCATGTCGTCGACCACGTTGGACTTGGAGATCTCCTTGGAGCGGAACTGCTTCTGCGAGCTGAGGTTCTTGCCGTCGTTGTTTCCGAGATGGTTGTAGCTGGCGATCGAGGTGAGCTTGATGCCGGCGTTGATGAGGAAGTCGACGAGGGCCGACTTCATCTTGGTCTGGCCCGACTTGAAGTCGTCGCCGCCAATGAAGGCGTGGTGCTGCTCAGCGAGCTGGATGGCGCCGGGGACAAAGGTGTTTTGGGGCGAGCCGTTGATGAAAGGGGTCTTCTCGAGAATGCAGGCAACAGCAAAGACGGTCGAGGGGGAGACCTCCTCGTGACCGGTCTCGATGGCCTTGAGCAGGTTCTCGGCGGTGTCGTTGACGCCCTCAATGAGGTCGGAGAAACGCTCCGTGTTGGCAGTCCACTGGACAATGACCTTGTCCAGGCCATTGGCAGCCTTGAAGTCGCTGTATCATCGTTAGCAGGTGGTCATCAGGTACGAAAAAGGCAAGACATACCGGATATCCTTGCGGATACGCTCGACGTGCTCCATGCAGGCCTTGGATCCAGGGATCAGGTTATCAGCCCGATCCTCCTGGTTGGCAGCAATGAAGTCGGGGTAGTAGATGCTGGGAAGCGGGACAATCGCAGCCATCTCCTTGCGGACGAGGGCCTTGAGAGTGGGCTCCAGCACCTGGGCGCGGTCCATGGCAGCAGCAAGATCCAACTTGCTGATGTCCCAGCCGCCAATGACGAGGTCGTTGGGGTGGACCATGGGGAGGACGTCGTGGAAGGGAATGTTGACGTCCTTGCCGGACTTGGCGTCGGTGCCGAGCTTCATGGTCGAGCCCATGATGACCGAGCCGTAGTAGTTGGCAGCGCGGGGACCCTCGCGGGTGTCCCACTTGAGGCCACGACGGTTGGCGATGATGCCGGCCGTCACGGTCGAGCCGTTGTTGCCGCCCAGGCCGACCAGCATGACGCCGAGCTTGGGAATCTTGCGGTCGACCTTGAAGTCGTACAGCGTCTCCTTGGGGACCGCGACATACTTGCCGTCCTCGGCACGGTCGACGAGCGTGGTGCGGTACGTGTACTTGGAGCGGATCTCGGCGTCGGTGTACTCGACGTTGGGAGAGCTGACTGTGAAGAGGGGACGGGCAGCAGCAGATCCGTGGGATCCGTTGGAGTGTCCACCACCGTTGACGGAGGCCATATCGTTCTCGGCGTGAGGGGCCATGGCGTTCAGGGGGTTCAGGGATATCTTCTACGGGAGAAGAATGCCGTTACTTGGTGATGAGTGAGTCCGCTGAACTTCCCGAGGGACCGCAACGGGCTCCGGCGTATGGGTGGTGGACGCTGGGGAGAGTTAGCGAGGGGAACGGGGAGCAAGCAGAGAGGCGCAGAGAGAGCGAGCGAGTGGGAATAGCGGTAGTGACTGGAGAGGTGAGGTGCCGAGAGGAGAAGGAGAAGGTTGAGGATGCTGCTGCTGCTGCTGGGTGCAAGGGCAGGAAAGGCAGTGGCAGGGAGGGGGGGCATTCTTACGAGTTAAGTAGGTTGGAGAACGTTTTGGCGGTTGATGGGATCGCTGCTCTAGAGCTGCGATCGAAACTGACCAAAGTGGTTCTTGTGGGGGGAGGCTGAAACTGGACGGAATTTTTAATCGAGTGTAGAAACGAGGAAGATGGGACGAGGTCGAGACAGCGACTTCCACTTTTTTTATATTTCGACCGAGACCGGGCGGAGACGGAGTGTTGAGCCTGGGCAGTGGGCATGGGCAACCGGCATAGGCGGTGAGGGCATCCCACCAGGAAATGCCGGCACGTTCGGCCGCGCTACTGCGTATTAATCCGCGGACTTTTCCTCCAGTCTCCAGCCCGTTTGGATCCATCGACGATGGAGTCTCTGCACTCGGTTCGGTGCATCTTTTTGTGCTGCACCGAGGGCACATTGGACAACATTGGCAATGGCGTGAGCCCATCAGATTTGCAGCACCAAGCAATGGGCAAGAGGTGAGACGGCACGACAAGACCTCATGGAAGGACCTGACCTCCCACCTCCACCTCCCCTCAAACGGGATCAACGTGATACTGGACGGCAACGACGAGTCGCTTCCTCCCATTTCCTGACTCTCATCTGACGTGCTTTCCAGGCAGGCTGGCAAGCACAGGGCAAATGCTCTTTCCCAGCGCTCAACAAGAGACGAGACCGCCCCTTTGTTGGCAGGCGCAGTGTGGGCTCGCTTTCGCAACGATAACCCCGCTATCAGATGCGTGTCTCTGCAGCGGCTAGGGAGGGGTTGCGCCGCTGTCCGCCCCCTCTGATTGGCTGCTGGTCATCGTCGGCCCAACAACCACGATGAATATCCGGCCGGGTGGCCCCTGCACTGCGAGCCTCCGGAGACGGCGGGGGCGGGGACCATTCTCTGTTGGGCATCCCCGCCAGGCCAGCACATCGGGGGAAAGTGGGATCACGATGGCCTCGACTCCCGTCTCTCGTCGCTGTGTCGTCTGCTCCGCTACTCACCATTCCATCAGTCATCCGAATCACCAAACCCCAACAAACTCATCTTGATCCCATAGGCTCGCTCGGCCGGCGTGTCTTCCTCGGAAGCCATGGACGACTCCTTCAAGCCTCGTTGCCGCGGACGGGATGCAGATGTCTCGTTCCGGACAGAAAACCCGCGAACATCTCGTTGATCTCTGCCGAGGGAGAGAATATGAGAATGACAGGTCACCTCGGAGGAGCCAAGGCCTGCCTCGCCGTGCGCCGATTTACGCCGGCCGCGAGAGACGTCGGCCTTCGGACTGCTGCGGGGCCGCGGCCCGGGCCAGTGACGGCCTGTGACACGGTCCGGAAGGGGGGAGATGGGTTCCGGATGTCGACGCTCTGCAAGGACGGGACGACGTGGCCAACCAAGACAGGAATCTCGGTGCTGCGGCTCTTCTCTTGCTTACTCTGCCTGCCTGCCCCGCGCCGGCGTGTCGGACTCGGCTGCGGATGCCATGTCTCAACTCGACATGCGTCACGGCTCTCTTGCTGACGTCGTCCAGTCTCGGGGTGGTGACGCCCATATTCTGTCTTGCTAAAATAACTCGGCGGTGCTATGGGCAGGCAGAGCCGTTTCACGATGAGGGGCGTCGTGTCCCCATGCACATGATGTTTCTGTTTGAGCTTCTTCGTCCCGACTCCCAACGGACCCTGTGGGCAAATCATGGACCCTGCCGCGGCACCGCATGGTTGGTCTGAAACCCATCACGACATTCCACCAGCAGCGCTTGGTTGCGTCGTCGTCGCCTTGTGGGAAAGGGAAGAAGAGGCTAAATATGGATCTGGCTTCTGGAATGCACCAAGGCGACGAAAAAGAAAGGCATTGTCGTCGATCGGGGCCACGCTCCTGTGGCCGCCCCCCGTCTCCAGATCCAGATTGAATTTCGTGCGTCAGGCCCCCAACACGGGCATCGTGGGATCCCCCACTCCAGCTAACTCCTCCGAGAATAGCACAGCAATAATGACGCCTCTTTCTGCTGCCCTCGAGATACGGCCGATACGGCCTGACAGAATGGGCGGGATGGCAGGTGACTACGCAATACGCAGATTGCTTGTGCAGCAACACCGCCAACATCGACACTTGATCCTGCGACTCTCCCTTTGGAGATGCAGATCCAAGGGGCGGCCGTCGTCCGTCGAGGGATGACAGCCCGCCCGCGGCACAAGGTGACATCTTCAAGCCCCCGAGGACGAATGCGGACGCCTTGAAATCACCAAACCTACGCCACGATGCCCTCAGCACAGTGAGCACACTGGTGTGGGTGGCAGTCAGATGCAAGCACTTACACCTTTCCACCCCGTCCGAGTTGCCATCACGGCAACCTGTCTGCAAGATGTCGGACAGGTGCCCAGATTGGCGACTGGGTTGTCGCTCTTATGACACGGCGAGACAAAGCTGCCAGCAAAGAGTCCGGTCATCTCTCGTCGACTCGAGACCGGCCAGTATGACCGCCAAGGTGGCCTTTTTGCCGCTGGCCGTCGAGATCAAGGTCAACGATCCCCACCGAGCCTTTGAGCAATCGGAGGCGCACCACGAGCGCCCCGCTGCCTCTTCTGAAGCAGGTCGGCTCGGGGTTCGCGACGGTGAGGGTGCACACACGCACGTGAGGGGACGATGAGCTCATCTTCTGCTGCGAGGTTTGAGTGAGTGAGCAATGAGCATCCATCCAGCCACAGGCGCCTCTCCCCTCTGCTGGTCTGGTGGCACGGCAGACCGACGACCCCGCGGCTCGTCCTCGGCCGTCGATTGGTGTGTCAAAGGGCGATCAATCTTGTTCGTCCTCGGGCCAGGACGGGCGCGACGAACCATTCAGCCGCCGACGACGGTCAACTTGCGACATCTTCGAGGGATCGCGTGAACACAGCCGGAATTGCGACCATTTGTCGGGGCTGGACCGAGATCCGTGGAAAGCCAATGGATTGGGGAGGGACGTTCTCGAAGCCGACTCGGCGAGACGGCGGCTCACGAGACGGTTGGGGAATTGCAGTGTCGCGCTGGTCATCGGCGGGTGGGCAAAGTCGCACGTCACCTGGCTGGATTCCTCGGTGACCTCGTCGAGGTGCGTTCGGAGCCAATCTTGAGGATTTGGCCGCTCGGTGCGACGGTGAGCAGCATTGAGCAATTGGCGGGCGTGGGATGATGGTGCAGTGAGCACTGAAGGCAAGGCTCTGGATGGCACTGGATGGGGATGTGTGGCGTCGCACTGCCAGTGGGGAGTCGACCGTGGTTGAGGTTGGCGTCTCCACGACGACCACCGACGCCTCATTGTGGTTTTCGGACGAAAACTATTTACCAATAGAGACACCACCCACATGATTTTTAACTCGATCCGGGTACTTCCGGTTTCCCAAACAGGAAACTCGCTTATTCCTCGCTTAAGATTAAGGCCTTTATTCTCTTCATCCTTTCTATCCTGTTATAATTTTAGAATTTATATTTAGATACGCGTATCTCCTTTAAACTATACTTAAATTTAAAGGTTATAATATCCTATCTTCGATTAATTAAATATAGTTTATTACTTATATATAACTTATTACTACGTTTAATTATATTAAGTTTTAGTAATATAAATTAGTCGACTTTACTAGGAAGTTAGTCTAATCGGCTTAAAGTATATAGGTTTAAGTTTCGTCGCTCGATCTAATATATACTTTTTAATAAGCCTATATATCTAATCGAATTATAAGTTTTATAAATCGGCGGGTAAATATCGGCTATTTATTTTCCGATACCTTATCTAATATCTTTTAATATATTTATTATATAAAGTCTAGTTTATTATAATATTTATCGATATTACCTAGATATAGTTAATCTAAGGTATAATATCTTTAAGTTAAATATCCTTTTTACGATAAATATAGGAGACTATAATTTATTTTTACGAAAATATATCGGTATTAGGGCTAAAGATAACTTTAATAATCGTTAATCTAACCTAAAAGGTTCTTATAATTAATATCCGCTATAGTAGTACCTCCCCTAACTTATAATATATACGGTTAAGGGTAATATAGCCGGCCTCGATAGCTATTTAAGTCGTACTTAGTAATTTAATTTAAAAGGTTCTTATAATTAATATCCGCCGTAGTAATACCTTACTTAGCTTATAATACGTATAGTTAAGGGTAGTATAGCCGGCCTCGACAGCTATCTAGTTCGTACTTAGTAATCTAATCTAAAAGGTTCTTATAATTAATATCCGCCGTAATAATACCTCCCCTAGCTTATAATACGTACGGTTAAGGGTAATATAGCCGGCCTCGACGGCTATCCAGATTATACTTAGTAATCTAATCTAAAAGGTTCTTATAATTAATATCCGCCGTAGTAATACCTCCCTTAGCTTATAATATGTACAGTTAAGGGTAATATAGCCGGCCTCGACGGCTATCTAGGTCGTACTTAGTAATCTAATCTAAAAGGTTCTTATAATTAATATCCGCTATATTAATACCTCCCCTAGCTTATAATACGTACGGTTAAGGGTAGTACGGCCGCCTACTTTATCCTTTTTAGTTTAAAGTATCGTTTCCATAATTCGATAGTTATCTATATCGTTATTAGTAATCTAATACTATATTTAGCGCCGAAAAGTAGTACCGAGAAGGTTATATACCGTCTTATCGTTAATAGCTTTAGTAATCGGGGCTACTACTTATAGACTAGATAGTTCTAAATATATAAATACCATAGGCTTAGTTTACATACGGCTAAGGGATTATTCGACCCCTTACTAGCGTCTATACTACGGATTAGGCTAAAGGCGTAGGATTTATCGGTATCCTAACTTATAGGTATAACCTAAGGCTTAGTATACTTACAGCTAAGACTATACTACGGATTAGACTAAAGGCATAGGATTTGTAAGTATCTTAATTTATAAGTACAGCCTAGGGCTTAGTTGTCATGGGCTGCGCCTAGTGTAGATCTCGAGCTATTAGCCCGAGCTGCACTCGGAGTCCGACGGATAAGACGTACATTAGGGTTCCGACCTACTACAGCTTACAGCGTACGTACTACTATATTTCAGTATATAAAAGGCGTAGGGAAACCTCCTACTATTAGCTAGACTTCTTCCTTATCTAACAATTAATATTCTTAGTTAAGACCTAGGATTCCGGTCTTAGACCCTAGTATATTATCAGATTAAAAAAAAAACCTATTAGTAATTACAGTTCAGCGACCCGTCGTAACCTATTAGCAACCTAATTAGCAACCTATTAGTATACTAATTAGTAACCCTATTAATAACTATTAGTAACCTATTAGTAACTCCTACTATTAGTAACCCGTCGTAGCTAAACCGTTATAGCTTCCTCCTTAATAAAAGGAGAGCTTAGCGTAATTAGCGAACTCTAGAAGCTTTAGAACGAAATAAAGAAGCTAGAGGAGAAGATAGCTAAACTATAATCTAAAACGTCGGAGTCCGATCGTAAGATCTAGACCGCCCTTAAGTAAAAGGTAGATACTAATAAAGTTATAAGCCGCCGCGGTAATATCTCCGTTTAGGTTAATATCGCGTCCGTAACCCTAGCGACCGTAGAACTTACTATAGATAAGCCTACGTCGCTAGAACTCGGGCGTAAGGCTTTAACCGATTTTTATTAGCTAAAGTAGGATAGTAAGGTAAACTCCTTTATATTTTACTTTAATAAGCTCGTATTCTACTATAACCTAGATACGCTAGCCGGTCTCGTCGGATCCTAGGAACGCGCGTAGGCCCTTATTACGAAGATAATCCTTACGGCCTACGAGATAGAGATTTCCGTATATTAGTAGTTAGGCGGAGAAGATAGGGACTATAACTTAGTTAACCTTATAAGGAAGATACTTAGGATCTTCGGTAACGTTTATACCCTAAACCGCGTACTTAAAAACCTTCCTAACTATAAATAGTTTAACGGATAGCCCTTTAGCGACTTCTACCTTAAGTAGGAGGGAATCCTTACCTAGGCCGGAGGTAGTACGTAGCTAGATACTACGAAGATTATATAGCTATAGATAGCGATATACTATAAAGTCCTTAATACCCTTATATTAGTTATAATATCTACGGATTTCTATACTTACGTTTAATATATAATAACTATCGCCGGATCCCTCGAGGATACGAAGGATAGTAGGGAAGCGGTTAAACGTTAGGTTAAGTTAAAGAAAAGTAATAAATACGACGGATACCGCGGTATTATAGATTCGTTAAGCCCCTTAAAGTAGTATTCCGTAACCGGCGGTTAACCTACTAGCGGCCCGGAACTCGATATCGACGGCGACGTTATTATAAACGTAGTAAGGATCCTCGTCGCGAACGTAGGTAAGGCTGGAAAACGGAACCTTAGTAACCTAGGGAACTAGAATAATACTAAAGCGAAGTAGGTAACTAAGGAGGTTATTATATAACGATATACTACGGGTAACTATTTATATTATAGCGCCGACGGTTACTTTATTAACGGTTACTTATAACGCCCCGCGGTTAACCTAGATAAGAAGGGCGGACTCCGGGTTATAGCTATAACGGTCGTCGAGGAGCTCTCGGACTCCGACGACTTAGAAAACTAACTACTTTAAGGTAAGGACGGGCCCCGGAGTAGGATAGTATATACATAGCGGTATTTACGGGGGATTTAACTACTTTAGTATTTAGTTTAATTCCGGTTATCGTTAACCGTAATAAATTAATTACCGCTCTCGTAAATACCGGATACTAGTACTACTCCGTAATTAGCGAATACTTTATACTTAAAATAGGACTTCCGGTAGTACCGATTTCCTTAAAACCGTTAAAAGGAGCCTTTAAAGAGATAGGGACTCCTACCGTCGATATAATTACGTTTTTTATAACGAATATCGGAAGGGTACGCCGGGATATATATACGTTTATAGTTCGGGAGTTAAACTTCGACTTTATCCTCGGAACCCCGTAGATAACGTAGGAGGACGTAGTTATCGAAATATATACGAGGCGTATAAGGATTAACGACGATAAGGTATAGGTAACGATAATCGGTAAGGAAGGCTTTATATCCGATAAAGTTTATAAGTTCTAGATAGCGGAGTTCGTAATAAGGAGAACGTTCCTAAATACTATTAACGAAATCTATAAAAAGGATAGCGACGACGTAACGGAACTCGTAGTTTTCCGGGTTAGCCTAAAGGATATTAAGAAGACGTTACGTAAGAAGACCGTCCTTAACGATAAGGAATTATAGAAAAGACTTCCCCTTAAGTTCTACGACCTACTTCTACTCTTTAATAAGCTAGAAGCCGATAAGCTAAATCCTTATAAGCTAGGCGTCGACTATATTATTAAAATTAGTATAGACGATAAGGGATACGAACTCCTATTATCGTTCGGAGGCTTATATAACCTCTCGCGAAAAGAGTTACTTATATTTAAGAAAACGATCCGCGACTTAATAGAGAAGGGTTTTATTAGGTTAAGCTACTTAAGGGTAGTATTATTAATCCTATTCGTTAAAAAGCTAGGGGGTAGACTCCGGTTTTACTACGACTACCGAGGATTTAATAAGTTAATAATACCGGACTACTACCCCTTACCGCTAATTATAAAAACCCTTAAACGAATTAAGGGTACTAAGTAGCTTACTAAGGTAGATATCGTATAGGCCTTCTATAAGATCCGTATAACGGTAGGAGAGGAGTAGAAAATAACGTTCCGGACGAGGTATAGCTTATATAAGTAAAAAGTTATACTATTCGGATTTTACGGCGTACCGGCGACCTTTTAACGCTATATTAACGATATCCTACGTAAATACCTAGACGACTTCGTTTCGGCTTACCTAGACGATATCCTTATCTTTACTAACGGAACCCGCGAGGAATATATAGCCTAGGTCCGTAAGGTCCTAATTCTCCTATAATAGTATAGCTTATACCTAGATATCGATAAGTACGAGTTTACTATAAAGAAGGTAAAGTACCTCGGGTTTATTATCTATATAGGAGTCGGTATTTAGGTAGACCTCGAAAAGGTTAAGGTAATCTTAGAATAGGAGGTCCCGATATCGGCTAAGGGTATCCGGAGCTTCCTAGGATTCCTAAACTTTTACCGTAGCTTTATCGCTAATTACTCTAAGGCTACGGCTCCCCTAACGGACTTAGTAAGAAAGAACGTTTCGTTTAAATAAGGATTACTGTACGACGAGGTATTCGAGTTATTAAAGGTCCTATTCGTAAGGGCTCCGTTACTTACGGAATAGGATTTCGATAGAAAGACCCTACTAATAACGGACTATAGCGGGTTCGCCCTAGAAGGAGAACTAAGCTAGATCGTCGACGGAGTTAGGAGGCTTATCGGATTCTATTCTAAGAAGTTTATACTAACGGAGCGGAACTACCCGATCTACGATAAGGAGATATTCGTTATTATTAAGTACCTAAAGTAGTAGTCCGTAAAACTATAGGGGTACGAGAAGTTTAAGATCCTAACGGATTATTAGAACTTAAAATACTTTATAACTAAGAAATCGTTATCGAAGTATTAGGCTTATTAGGCGGAGTACTTATCGAGGTTTAACTTCGAGATCCTCTACTAACCCGGAAAGGATACCGTAGTACCGGATACCTTATTTAGAAGGGACTAGGATAAAGCTACGAAGGAAGACTAGGACGTAAGAGAGTTATAGTTTATCCCGGATTCCGCGTTATTAAGCTATACTACGATTAACGCGCTCTCCTTAGTCGGTACGGTAGGAATAACGGAAGCTATCGCGTTCTTAAACCCGGAGCTTTAGACGATATTTACCGAGGCTCGGGATATAGACTCGATATACTAGGTAGTTTACTAGGCCGTTACTAACGGGATTAACCGGATAGAAGTTAAGAAGTAACTACGACTATAACTTAACGAAGTCCGACTTAATAATAAAGGTAGATTATAGTACCGCGATAGACTATAAATCCCGGAGTCCCTAGCGCTCCTTTAGGACGAATCGAATAGTATAGCGAACTCTATAAATCAGCTAAGGATAAGAATTATCTAGTAAACCTATAACGCCGTAGTCTACGGCTACCTAGGCCGTAAGGGTACGATTAAGCTTATTACGAAGGACTACTACTAACCGTTACTTTATTAGTATATACGCCGTTTCCTAAGGAACTACGACGTATACGGAAGCTCGAAGGTATAGCGAAGGCTAAAGTATAAAATACTAAAGCCCCTACCCGTACCGGAGTAATAGTTTAGGTACGTCTAGATAGATTTTATTACTAAGCTACCGGTTACGATATACGGTAATAAGAATATATAAGTAATAAAGGATAAATTAGGTAAAACCCTAGTCTTAAAACTAATACCTTTAATAAAGGCGGAAGCCTATATAGAACGTTTCCTATAGTATTAAGTAAGATTTTACTAGTAGCCGGACTCTATCGTTAACGATAGGGGTTCGAATTAGACTAATAACTTTTAACGCTACTTATATAATAGGCTAGGAATAAATTAGCTCCTTAGTATAGTCTACTACCCGGAAACCGACGGCGGTATAAAACGTATAAACTAGGATATCGAGGCTTACTTAAGAGCGTATATAAACTATTACTAAGACGACTAGGATAATCTCCTACTAATAACTTAAATAACGCTCCTCGTAAGGGATTCCTTAACTATCGGTACCTTACCCTTTTTCGTAAGCTACGGATACTACCTACTACCGATTATACCTATCGTCCGGGATACGGACCCGGAGCCCCCGAAGCTAGGGACGGAGAAGGCTAAAGCCGAGGCGTTCGTCGCTAAGATTAAAAAGGTTTCGGACTTTTATAATATAGTAATAGTCGCGGTATAAACGAGATAGGAATACTATAATAATAAGAAACGCTAACTAGTAACGAAGTACGAAGTCGGGGATAAGGTTTAGTTAAACTTACGAAACTACTTATTACTTAAACTAAAAAAGAAGCTAGACTCGGTTTATATTAAATATACGGTTATAAAGGTAATAAGCCCGTATACGGTAAAATTAGGAGACCTACTATTAGGAATTTATAATAAGTTTTATATCGACCTACTTCGGAAAGTAGTAACTAACCTACTACCGGGGTAAACTATTACGGACGTATAACTAAGTCCTTTAATCTAAGGAAGTAACCCGGAGTACGTAGTAAAGGAGATTCTCTATATAAGAATAAAGCGTAAAGGAAAGGATTTACAACGACAGACTTTCGTTAAGTAGATAAGTTAAAAGGATCCTATATAGGAACCGCTCTCCGAATTCTACGATATAAAGGCGTTAGTAAGGTTCGAGTTAAAGTATAATAAAACGGACTATAACGACGGACTATTAAAGGATTTTAAGGGGAAACGATACGGTAGGAAGCCGGCCGGTACTTTAGTCCCTACGGAAAACGAAAACGACGAAAACTACGGGATCTACTAAAGTTCCTTACCTATTAATACCCCTTAAACCGAAACCTGTACCCGAAATACCTAACCTAACCCCTTTTCCGCTTCGGACTACCCTTCGTAGCGGAACTACGAGTACGAGTTATAAGACCTACGGGTACGGAAGCTATAGTAAGGGACGTAGCCGTAATAGCCCGACTAGACGTAATAAGACCCCGACGATACGGAATAGTAGCTGGAATAGTAATAGGCTCGGCTACGACGGAGTTCTCGATAGAAGCTAACCTAAGATAACCCTTTAGGACTACGACGCGTTACTTTAAAGCGCGCTACGACGTTATAGTTATAAGGCCGGTAACTTTAAAACTACCCGTAACGTAAGTATCGGTAAGCGAACTAAGGAAAGGTTAACGGGTTATAACGAACGAAATAAGGGGACGGAATGTACCGCGGAATAAACTTTAGCTTAGTAAGCTAGTAAAAGATAGCGATAGCCTCGGAGGCCTACTAGATTAAGTTATTACCGGGGGTAATTACCTTCGCGTTACCGTTCTTATTAAATCCCTATATAACGGAGATCTCGGCGATAAAAGGGTAAACCTCCGGGTATATAGAATATATCTTACTATAGTCGATATAGCCGAGTAATCGTCCGCGTTAATTATACCGACTAATATAACGTTTCGGAATAAATATATACTTACCGTATAAAGGATCCCGGAAGTATAATACGTAGGATACGTTCGCGTTAATATAGCCAGACTTAAAGTCTACGGCCGAAAGGCTTTCGAAAATATACTCGGAAACCTTCTACTTTACGGTCTCTATAAGGGACGCGGTAGTATTAATGCGATGACGAACGCGCTTCGCGGGAGCTTTAAAGGGTAACTTAACCGAACGAGTAACGGAGCCCTAGACGACGGGAAGCGGCGCGATAAGGCCCGGGGTAATAACGACCTACTAAAACCCGTTTATAAACGAGGGACTTACGACGGGTAGTTAAACTAATAACTAGGGAGACTAGAAGCTAGGACGGGCTTCCTAGAGATATCCGAACTATTAATTATATAAGAGTCCGAACTAAAGGGGATATACTAAAGGCTAGTTAAAGAGATTAGGATATAAGACGGGGATAGGGGTATCGCGGGCGGCGGATTACGAATATAAGAGTTAACGGGGAAATAAGAGTAAGGGGATAATAAGGGGAACCGACGAGCTATACGTTACGAAGACGGAGATTAGTAAGCTATTACTACTACTACTAAAGTTCGCGCTAAGCGATAAGCTCCGCGTTACTCTTTTAAAGCTAAAGTAACTTATTCTAATATAAAAGTTACTCGATCTCCTACTAAATAGTAAGAGGAGTAGCGGTAGTAGGCTATAGCACGACGGATTACTATACGACGAAGTTATCGGCGAACTCGCCTTTATCGTATAGCTTTAATCCGAAATCCTCGGATAAGTCGCGATACGACGGATACTACGATAAAGCGCGTTATACCGGGGTATACTACGCGGGGGTTAAGGGCTTTATAGTTTAATCGTTAGTCGAAGGAGGGAGTAATACGAGTAGTTATCGAGAGGGAAAGCGAGTTATGGGTTACGCGTAAAATAAGTTACGGGTTACGCGTAAATTTTTTTTTAATTAGGACTACGCGTTAGAGGAGATGGAATTAGTTTACGACCGCGATTGTTTTTTCGCGCTTTACGATAGCGCGGGGTAACGCGTACAGACTAGGTAGAGGAAGGACCTTATATTATAGGCTACGCCTAGTATGGATCTCGAGCTATTAGCCCGAGCTATACTCGGAGTCCGACGGATAAGACGTATATTAGGGTTCCAACCTACTATAGCTTATAGCGTATATACTACTATATTTTAGTATATAAAGGGCGTAAGGAAACCTCCTACTATTAGCTAGACTTCTTCCTTATCTAATAATTAATATTCTTAGTTAAGACCTAGGATTCCGGTCTTAGACCCTAGTATTAGTATACTTATAGCTAGGGCTATACCGCGGATTAAACTAAAGGTATAGGAGTTATTAGTATCTTAATTTATAGGTATAGCCTAAAACTTAG
The DNA here is from genome assembly GCA_030685255.1 of Podospora conica. Classification (NCBI taxonomy): domain Eukaryota; kingdom Fungi; phylum Ascomycota; class Sordariomycetes; order Sordariales; family Podosporaceae; genus Podospora; species Podospora conica. Next base: position 237,305 of record MU839475.1, read on the forward strand.
TATATATATAGCTAGGGCTATACCGCGGATTAAACTAAAAGTATAGAAGTTATTAGTATCTTAATTTATAGGTATAGCTTAAGGCTTAGTATATATACGGCTAAGGCTATACCGCGGATTAGACTAAAGATATAGGAGTTATTAGTATCCTAATCTATAGAACTAATATAATTTATATTTAATCGAAAGGTAGCTACTATTTACGTAATTATCGACTCGTATTTTATAAAGCTATTATCGTCTAAACTTTATCGCCCGGGAAATTCCTAAATTATTTCTCGATAACGGCCCTAAACCTTCTTTCTAAACGTCTAATCTTATATTTAATCTTCTCGTCTAATTAATATTAAGTAAACTCTACCTCGTCGATCTTTCTAATTAAACTTATTCTATCTAGCGATATATATCGAGATAGCTATACGTATAGGCTTTTAAAATCGATCTTTAAGACTACCTTAAGTCCCCGTACGGAATATAGCCTTCGACTATATAGTCCTAAGGCTACTTTCGTATATATCTTTCCTTAGGACTTATAATCCGTTAAAACTAAACCTAAAAAGTATATCGGGCCCCTCCTCGAGAATTTTACCGTCCTACCTTTAAGTTTAAAGGATAACGTCTTAGTCTCCGGTTTAATTAGGATCGTCCCGGCCAGGATTTCTTCGATAAAGAGCTTATTAGTACTAGGTCCTTATAAAAGGACTCCCCGAGAAGGTCTAGTATTAATCTATACCCTAAAGGTCCCTTCGAATATCGCGTATTTAGAATCTAGGATTATAGCTACCGCTCTAAATTTAGTACCGTTAGTAGCTTTTAGACAGACTTATTTATTTTTATTTAATATAATAGGTATACTTAAGGCGAATACGAAGATACTTAATATTTTTTACTTACCCTTTCTTATTACTACTTTAATTAACGTAACGTTTAGCCGTTTAATTTCCGGGAACTCGATCTCGTTAATAAAAAATATTACTAGTTATTAGTAGTAGTATACCTACGTAAGGCTAAGCTCGAGAGATAGGTTAAATCCGTACCTATTTAGTAGGGTAATAACCTTATTACTTAGTTCGTAAATATCGATCGTCGATATTAAAACGACTTTTGTATTTAATAATCTTACGTTATTAACGGTTTACCTCCCTAATCGTAGCCTAGTAAAGAGGCCTTTAAGAACGGCGTCCCCGTTAGCCCGTACTTACTCGTCTAGTATTACTACGTTCGTAAAGTAAAGGAATAAGTTCCGACCTTAAGTATAGCGTACTTAGTTAAACCCCGGGTACTTTATTTTCGGTACGTCTCTAGTAACGCTAATCGCCTTAACTAGCTCGAACTATATAAAGTCTCCTATAAATAAGATTAGAGATATCCTATTAAAGATATACGAGTTCTCGTCTTACTCTTCCTTTTTAAGTCGGTATACGTTAAGATTATTATTAATCTAAACTAGGTATAGGGACCTTATTATACTTACTTCGTCGAGGATAAATAATTTCTTTCCCTTCTATAAGGGTACGTTCTTATTAATCCTAGATAATCTTACTAGAAAGTTAGTATTAAATATCGTCGTTACCGAGTAGTATATCTACCTTTTAATTTAGCTTACGGCGGCCCCGGATATAACGGTAATAATTAAAAAGCTTAAATCTCTTCGTCTATAGAAGACTTCCTTAATCGTACTAATAACTTTAGATTTTCCTATTCCGCCTTCTCCTCCGATATATTATAGGTATTAAACGAACTAGAAACTTTAAGAGTCGAATTAGTTAAGTACTTATATAATTATAAAGAAGGCGACCCGTTATTTATTATTTAAGGTAAGCTCGTTAACTACTAATCTCCCGATCGTAATCTAATTAAACTTATCTTATTATTACTAAATACTTATACTTATACCTTAGTATATCGGTTCGGTAAAAGTCCGAATTTTATTATCGTTTTTAGCTAAGTTTACCCCGATATTACTATAAATATCGTCCTTATCTATCTCGCTTCCCGTAATTATAGGTATCGATATATCGTTAGTATTATCCTTTTCCGAATCGCTTCCTTCGCTCGAAATAAAAGATATATTTACGGTATAGCCGGGAACGGTTTCGATATTATTATTCTAAGCCTTAGATAGTTTCGTCGTTTAATCCTACGCCGGCGTAGTTTACGTATCTATATTATACCCGAAACTTAAAACCCTCCTTTATATATCGTTATCTTACTTTTATAACTTAAGGATATAACTTAAGTTTATATCTAATTTCCTATAGTATAATTAAGATTTAAGACCGTAGCGACGCTCGAAGACGTTAATATCGTAACCCTTAACTAAGTATATCTTCTAGGCTATATAGTCGTTTAACTTAACGTTTAAGTTAGATAGGCCTCTTAATTAGTAAAGTAAACCGTTTTCCTTCTACGTAATTAAGGATAAGAGACTTATAAATTCGCTAATTAAAGTCTCGTCGTCTAGGGTTTTACCTAACTCTTTACCGTCCTCTTCGTCGTTATAGTCCGAGTCGAGGAAGTAGTTTACTAAATCTAAGTTTATCTAATTACCGAACCTTTTCGTATCTCTTATTACGTCCTCCTTAAATACGTATAGTAAACCGGTATTACTAATAACGTCCTTTATACGATTAGGAAGGTTGTTTAATAACTCCTCTTAGATCGACTAAGGTTTATCTTATCGGTAAAGGAATTTCTCCTATAGTATAAATAACGTTAAGAGGTTCGTCGCGTTTCTAAAGAGATTATATTAGTTTAAATCGGAAGTAATACGTATAAGGGGACCGTTAATTTATACCTTTAGAACTCTTTACCTTCGTCTTTCTCGATATCGGGGTTAAAAAAGCCTTTAATTAATAAGATAGAGAAATCCCCTTCGTCTCGGGCGCTTTATCTTTAAGATTTAGATAAATTATTATTATCTACTTAAAAGATATCCCTTTATAACCCCCTCCTATATCTAGACCTAATTATATTAACTAATCCCCGTTATTCCTAAAAATAAATCTCCTTTAGTTATAAACCCCTATCTAGGTAACCCTAATAATAGTTAACTATTTACCTTATCTAATTAAAGTTAAATACCCCTTTATCGCCGGTCCCTACTCGATCGGGGTAACCTCTTTACCTAGATATTACTTACTTCCTAACGCTTATAATAAATATCTAGGAGAAACTAGGCGAACTAGTAAAGTTTATAAGAAAGCCTTAAAGTAGGTAGACTATCTTTATAGACGAAACTTTATAGTTAGTATATACTTTATTTACTTACTTTATAAAGAAAGCTTATATTAAATCCTTAAACGATAGGAATTCCTTTAACTCGCCGTAGATATATAAACCGCTCGCGTATATCCTATATAGTATATCGACGCCTTACTTTATAAGCTAGAAGAGGGGGGAGTAGAACTTCGATACGTAGTTCGTATAATAATATATTATCGATAGTAACTATATTATACCGTTTAGGAAGGTAATATCGTAGTTATAGTATAGCCCTACGGCTATAGCTTTATTCCACCTCCCGATACGATCGTACTACCGGAGAATATTAAGATTACCGTCGTCGTTAAAGTATATCTCTTCGACTAAGGGCTTAAGGTATCTAAAGCGATACTACGGTTTTTTCCCGGCGGCCTTCTCTTTAGCTCGGTACTTTAGTAAGTACTTCCCGTAATAAGGGCCGTAATTATAGTATTACCTCGACTATACTACGTTATTCGCGTCCTAGTCGAACTTATCTTCTAGCTAACTCCTATCGCTAACTTCCTTAAGTAAGTCCGACTATACTTTATATTACTAATCCTCCTTACCGTCGACTATCTATAACCTATTAGTAATCCGCTATATATAGTTATAAAGGTTTTACTTTACCTTTTTAAATATATCGTCTACTTATCTAACTATCTTTAACTTTATCTCCTCGGTCTTTACTAAAATATTATACGATAGGTATAGTAAAGATATATTCCCTTATAACTAGATAAAGCTATATAGATATAACGCCCCTTTTTTATTTACCTCGATTAAGCCGTAGTAGGCTGAAGTATATCCGAAGATACTACCGATAGGGTTACCGACTACTATATAGTATTTAAACTAAAGCTTAATCTCCCTTTAGAAGAAGTCTACGAAGCTAATAGTATCTTTTACTATATACGATATAAATAGCTCGGAGTTATAGCTAGACTACTATCTTTAAAACGCCGCTTCCGCCTTATCTAGTCGAGGGAACGCCTATATAACTACTAACTATATTTTCGACGGGTTCGTTAGGTCGTTAGGGTTAATCGTAAACTAAATATTCGGGAGCCTATACTCCTAATATATAGACTTAATTTTTAGGCGCGAAAGTAACTTATTCTCGTTAGATATCTTATAGTAGTATCCGAATAGGTATAAGCTATTAATAAGGAACTTAATATTTAAGTCGGATATAACGTTATTCTCTTATTACTTAAGCGAGGCGGTCTTTAACTATACGGGTATTACGTAGGATAGGATAAAGGTTAGGTAAGGGAAGGTCGCCTTTTTTATTTACGTCCTATTAATATACCGGTTAATATTATAAAGTATAAGCCCCTAGACTAAAGATAGGAATATAGGATAGTTTCCGAACCGGCCCCCTTTTTTAAAGTTAACTAATCGTATCTAGGTTAAGGTAAAGGAATCTAACCTTTTCTCTTTAAGTAATACCTAGACTATATTTACTAGGAGAACGAGTCCTAGTACCCTCTCGATCGCGATACGCTCTTCCCGTCCTTCTACTTCGGCCTTTTTATCCTAAACGGGAATAGTATTAGAAATATCGATAGGAAGAAGTCGGGACTAAAAAAGTCCGTTATATCCTCGCTATAATATACGAGGATATAAGCCCTTATCTCGCCGCTACTTAATTATTTAGAGTTTATTACGTATATCTTAGTAAAACTATTTATAACCTCCTAGGCGAAAGCTACTTAATTTATAACGGAGAACTAATACTATAGCTTTATATTTAAATAGATAAAGAACGAGAGTTAAGGTTTAACCGGCTCCTCCTTAGGTTAATTAAAGTCCTCCGGTACTAGGGGGAGAGTAAACGTACCCTTATTTATCTAGTTTATAACTTCGGTTATAAAGACGTTATACCGTATCGGCGCCTCGCCTTACTCCTCGGTCGAGGTATAGTAAGAGGTCGTAATAATCTCCTCTACTATCCGCTATACGAATTCTATACTATTATAAATACCTTACGGAATATCGGACCCTTCGACCGGGTAGTAGGAGGCGAGGTTAACTTCGTTAATACTAATATCGGCGTATAAGGCGTTATTCTACTATAGCTAAACTAATACTTAATATATCTTAGGAATCCGGATGTAAAGGGGTTTAAGATTAAGGAAGATAGATCGCTACGATAGCTTTACGATACCGAAAAGATATATTAATAGTATTACATTAATTAAACCTTACAGGAGTAAGATTCCT